>DWJZ01001950.1:0-21080 GCA_018249125.1 Asbolis capucinus
ATAATAAATATCTTTGGACAATTCACACACGGTCAACTGACCCCAAACTAAGCGTTAGCTTGTATTATGGTTATCAAACAACTGATAAACATACATAAATACTTTTTAAATCTATACTTATATAGATATTACATCCAGAAACACAGAACAAACCTTCGTGCTCGTAATAGAAAAGATTGACCTGGGCGAGAATCGAACCCACAACCTTCGGTGTAGCAGTCAAGTTCACTAACCACTAGACTAACCGGCCTGTCAGATGGAGAAAGTTATCAAGCGCGATAAAATCCGGTTAATAAACCGCGCTGCATTGCATAAGAGCCCACATAATATAATTAATAATCTTAGCTACTCGCGACAGAAGCCACTTAGCTCAATTCAAAAGTAACCTTTACACTTGTAAGTTAATACTTACCGTCCTTGCCGTATATGGTCAAGTGTTCGTGAAGCCTGTTAACTTTGCGTACAGGCAACATTGTTGGTCAATGGCTGACCGATTTTAAATCGTATCCAGCGGTTGTTGAGTTGACTTTTCAATTATTGTCACGCGACTTAAAATCCATTCGTAACCGTTCTTGAGCGCGTACTCCTTGAGTTTATCCGAATTCATGGCATTCAAAATACTTCCTGTGTTGGTCGTTATTTTTAATTCATTTGAATTCAAAGAACGGTACGGTAATTGCCTATTTTTTAGCCAATGAATTTCACGAGTGATTTTGTATTTCGGAAGGAGGCAAATTTTAATTAAATATAATTATATTTGGTGCATGAAGTTTAAAAGCCCCACAAACATAATACTAAGCAAAATAACAAAAAGTTACAGTTAATAAGGTTTGATGTATTAATGCGAATATAATTCATGTTCACGATAAATTTCCATATACATATAGAGTTGTAGAGGTGCGCTTCAAACGTAGTCTAAAGATGGGCTAAAATAAAATTAAAATTTAATATTTCGACATTCATACATTTTTAATGTTTTGTTTTACGTTATGACGAACAAAATAATTTGTGTAAAGCTGTTACTGTTAAACAAGTTATGCTGTTATATAGATAACGATAAAGGTATAAATCTTATGTGTTACTCTAAAGAGCTATTTTTCGTCGTCCATATGTATACCCTTCCTTTGTACGTGGCAATTAGCTGCTAGCGTATACTTATGATGATAAATTATTTCAACGAAAAATATTCAGTCTTTTATTGTTAGAAATGCTGTTCTAATGATACTTTTTCTTGTAATACCTAGCCTATACACTGAGAAATATATCTGTAGCTTTGTCCACAGCGCGGTTTCCCATTTGATGAGGAGGAGGGTACGGGCGCGTGGAGCGAGCTCGCAGCACGCCACCCCGACATAGCGGTGCGGCTGCGGCAGCGCCCTGCAACCTGGGCGAGGAAACGAAGGCCCTCGAGCCAGGACGCCGCTGACGGTAAGGATACAAGACATCCTAACTTAAATAATGTCATATCTCTTGAGAAACTGATCTACAAGGTTTTTAAGGTCTGCCGGTCGATTTTCGTCGTAAAAGTCGGCGGTAATCAAATTCGTTAAAAGGCTTTCAACTGCTCCCCAACGTTAATTGATCCGAAAGTCGTCCGTCAACGAAATGTCAACTGCATTCCGACCCTATAGAGATGAAGTTACATTAAAAGTTGGACTTCAATCGAATGACTTCTAAACTTGAGCGACTTTTGTTTGATAAAACGAGAATCGAGCGCCAATTAAGACGTTTTGACTATTGTTACATTTGACTATTGTTACATTTGACTATTGTTACATATGACTATATAGGACATAATTATGTCCAGTTTAATGTGCATTGCTTGGAATTAATCTTTTATTACAGTTAGTAAACTCTCACATGTTCACCAATTTCACCAGAACGTGAATTGCCTGAGGTGTTTTTCTTCTGCAAATAGAGTCCACGGATAACTTTAACGAACAAACTGATATAAAGAGTAGCATCTACAATAAATATTGTAAAATGTCATGGGTGTCTGATAAAACGTTTATTGGTTGCAGATTTTGGCGAAAGCTTCAGCGGATTCGACAGATTCCCATTTGACGATATCCCATCGGAGTTTAGAGAACATTTCCCTTCGCACTGGAATCGCAGGTTCGGTTCCCGCGAAGAACCCCAGCACCCCCAACCCTCTTCGCCACAGCCACAACCACAGTCACATTCACCACAACACCAGACCATTGCCACACAGACTGAAGAAGAACCTGGACCGTCCAACACGGACGAACAAACGTCTCTGCCAAATTACGGACTGAGAAACACAGTAGATCTAGGACAGAAAAGCGCAGCTGATCCCAGTCTCGGGGATCTAGACGACAGGAATCAAAGGTCTATGTCAGCACCCCCTGATAGCTGCGCAAATAATCAGAATAATCCAAGAAAAATGAGTGGACATCAAGAACAGCAGCATCCGCAGTCGGAATTTCAGTCTTCTAATGTTAGACATATACCAATTTTTGTAGAAGGTCGCGATGAACCCGTCATAAATAAGTCAGTTGATCATGGATCCCACTTTGGAGAGGCTAAACCCGCTCATGCGTATGCTCCTCCTCCACCGCCACCACACGTTGATAGAGAACAGTATTATGACGATGTACCTCACGGTTTTCACCACCCACCTAACTTCTCTAGAACTTTTGGAACTCCTTTCAACAAAGGATTCCGTCAAGGAGCACAACCATTTGTACAGCAAAAAGTATATCCTCAGTCAGCATTCGCACGCGGTGCCTCGCCACAGCGATCTCAATCGCCCAAACCCCAGATGCACCCTGAGGAACATTTCGTTAAAGTGCCCGTACACCACGAGCAAGCCCCGCCCAGAGCTGAAACTCCGTCCAAATCGCAACCGAAACAGGCTCCCCGACAGCAGACGCCGCCCCAACAAGCATCGCCCAAACAACCAACACCACCACCACAGCCTAAACCTCAGCCTTCGGCCAATGATCCAATTACGCAAATTCTTAGCATTCAAACTGACGTCCTTAATTTGATGTCGGAGGTTGAAAATTTCACAGGTACCAAAAAAGACAAAAAATATATGTTCCTAGATGAGATGTTGACAAGAAATCTGATTAAATTAGATAATATTGAAACAGAGGGGAAAGAGAACATTCGTCAAGCTAGAAAAGAAGCAATTAAATGTATTCAGAAATGTATAGCTGTTTTGGAAGCTAAGGCTGATAATAAAGGTGCTGGACAACCACAACCAACACAGGATGTTGAAATGGAGAGTGGTGAAGAGAAACAAGTGGCCGACGAAGCGGCTGTAGAGAACGGTGAAGTAGAGATGAAGGAATCTACCAAAGAAGAACCGAAAGACGAGCCTCAAGACAAACAGCAACAAGAACAAACACAAGAAAATGTGCCAGCTGAGGAAACATCCGCTAAAGCAGAGGAAGAAATGAAGGAAGAACCAAAAGTAGACGAAGAAAAGAAGGAAGGCTTGCCGCCTCCACCAGCTAAAACGGAGACTCAGTCGGAGGAGAAAATAGAAACCCCCCAGCCCGAAATATCAGATACAAGGCCTGAAGAAACAAAGTTATCCGAACCTCAGGGTGAAGTCAAAGAAGACGAACAAAAAAGCCAAGAGAACGTAGAAAACAAGAAAAGCCCAAAAAAGGGAACGAAAACCGTAAAAAAACGCGATAAGAGCAAAGATAAGAAAGAACCGAAAGCGAAGGAGACTAGTAATAAGGATGAAAATATAGAAAAAAAAGAAGAAAAATTAGAAGCTATGGATGTTGATGGCAAAGGCGATAAAACTGTTACGCAGACTATGGAAGTAGACGGTGCTGCTAGTCAATAAATTTAGTTTGCATTAGTGTAAATTGTTTGTAGACACTGAAAGGGCCGTACACAATGACTAATACTAGCATCCGGAAATTACCATTGTGTATAGAGAGTATTTGTCTTAGTCGATGTTAGAGGCCTTTGTGACATGGTAGTAAAAGATACCCGTTTAGCCATTGTGTACGGCAGCCACAACAATTCTCGCACGGGGCCTCTATGTCTGCCTACCTTCTTCGTGTTATTTCTTTGTGCCTAACGAGGTGTCGATATCTGTTTATGTTTGTACATTATAAGTTTTTAATAATGCCACATTGTGTAATGCTATTTTAGGATTTGAATGGCCTCCCTAATATAAATCCTAATATTTATGTGATTAATTTATTGTTTATCATAAAAGATAACACAATTTTCTCAATAAACTATAAACACACGATAATGTGCTTTTATTGATTTAATTCCTGTATATTAGTTACTACATAATTTACTTTGGCTTGAACGCATCGATGGCCAGAGGAGAGATAAGGAGGCCAGATCATACTCTACTAAGTCGCCCTAATGCCGACTGGATGAGTTATTTTTCAACCCCAGAGTCGGAAGTTTTTATGCAGCCCGAAGGCGTCCTACATGGTTTAACGATAACAACCGGAACCGACAGCTTTATTCCTGATTATTGAATTGTTAGTGAAATAAATGAAATAAAATACCATATACATAACTAATTTATTTATTTCTTCTCTTTTCTGATATACAACATTGCTTGATAAATAAAAATCACAGTAAATATTGCAGGTAAACACAAGTACATAGTATTTACATAATTCGAAGTATTTAATAACTTGTATACATTATGTTAAACTATTATAACATAGTAACCACTGAAAAGAGGATTCCTACAAAATAACTACATTTTGCTTCATAGCAGGCCTTATAAAGTTGCACACATTACCTTGATTGACGGAATGAATAAAACTGCTTTGAAGACCAAAAGGCAGAATCGCCTGGTCAAGACTAATGGTAATTGTTATATTATAGGGTTTTGCAATACAAAATGGCCGATTGGGCAATGATATGGCTTTAGAACTTATATTTGGGATCGGCGAATGGATGTTGCGCCTAAGCTAATTTCTATTTTCATTCTTTTAATTTTTTTATGTTAACCGTTTTTAACCTCACTGACGCAACTGCACGCTCTCTTTTTTGGAAAGCTCCTTGGCGCCGTGGCTAGTACTATGGTCTTGCACGCGGGAGATTCCGCTTGTCTCCAATACCTCAAATTGAACCTCATTTGAGGTGCGAAACGTTCTCGCAAATCAATAGTAGTCTTACGGTTCCTTTCACGAATCCTTACAATAAATTTACTGCCACATAGGATCGGAAATTATGGAGTTAATTGTCGGAGAAACCAACATTTATGCACATCAGCTGGCAGCAGCAATTGATTATTTTTATATGAATAAGCCGTATCCATACTATTTGCCGTCATGAATAGTCTGAAACTCTTTCTAAAACTAGTACACACATTAGTACTCAAACCTCTGCGGGAAGTCCTGTGATGGATCCATAGTTGGAGATAATTAGGTAATTATATAGTACTAGCTTTACGTATTCAGAAAACCAATAAGCACACTTGACTTAAAATATTTTCCTAAGATTAAGATACCTAAGTATGTGTATGGACACAATCTCGAAAATATTTACCGAAATCATTATTTTACAGATTATAATACTTATATCAAATTTTGTTCCTTTAAAATAAATAACATAATGTATCCAACATTATGTGACAAAATTCAGATCATTTCTTACTAGACATGACCACCGGTGATGACTTGCTAACTACTCCCATTCCTTCATCACTCGGTCCCAGTCTTCATCAGCGATGAACGGCTTGTCTATGCAGGTGATCATATGTTCACCACAGAAAAAGCACTCGCTGGCCACTATATCATCTATTTCATTCTTGATCACCTATTGACAAATAATAAAATTCTGTTAGTTTAAAATTCGGAGGGCACTTAAAGCCATTGGTGCCTGTTATCTTTAGATATAAAAAGTTTAGGTGATTCCGAGGCCTTAGCTGTAAAATTATATTTAAATTAGAAACTTAAGTAAAAAAATTTGAGTACCATCGGGCGCGGTTAGTAGGAGGCTGGGTGAGGTTAGTGACAAAAAAATTCATGAACGCTTTCGTGCTTCGGAGGGCACTTAAGCAGTCGGTGCCGGTTGTTATTGTATTTAACAATAATTAAGCCATGTCGGACTCCTTCGGGCGCCATAGGGGCCATGACGGCGCAAAACTTTGACACTTGGGTTGGCCACTAACCAATCTGCATTGGAACAGCGTGGTGAAGTAATCTCTAGGCGTCCTCAGTATGACCTGTGCTCAGTACCTAGTGAGCCATCGACGGGTTGGAACCAGGGCTTAAAATAAGTGTATGCGTATGTGAATAAAATAATTTAGCTTTTTTTTCTAGTCCATACTAATAATAAAACTGTAACGGGGTCAATTGTATACATTAAATATTTTTTGAAAAATTCTTATCGATATAGAGGCCAAAACAGATTTTTTTTTGGATTTATTGTCTGTCTGTTTGAGTTTCACGCAAAAACCACTGGACAGATTTAGACGAAACTTGGCATAATCGAAGTTTAAAACCCGAGAATGGTTTTAGGATAGTTTTTCTCTCAGGAAGTATGGCAACTGCGGAACCAGTGACCAATAATGAACACAATTGTGTATGTGTGAAGCTTGTATGACGAGAAGGGTTATTAGATAATTTTCATGCTATCATCTTCCGAAGCGAAGCGAAGGCAATTTCAAGTAAATATATATAACCTCTCGTAACGGCAGTCCACTGGAGGTGACAGTTGACAGCTCGACGTTTGACAGCACGGCTAGCTGTCGCTGCAGTTCTGACAGCTTGTTGCGACGAGCTGGCGCTGGAACACAGTACTATCATGAATAAAAAAATCCTAGTCCTATTAGTAACATGAAAATGAAAGTTTGTGAGGATGGATGGATGGATGAATGAATGAATGAAGTTTATGACTACTTCATGCTTAAAGTACTGAACAGATTTTCATTAAAATTGGTATTGAGGGAGACTAGAACTTGAAAATAGAATATGTTCTTTCGTTTGGTTTCAACCCTTTAATGACTCAGTACTGAGATCGGGTCTCTCCTAGCGACTTCAGAGGCCTCAATCATGTTTCACCACGCAGCTCCAGGGTAGGTTGGTGGAGGGTTTAGGTCAAGCCAAGTTTCAAAGTTTTTATGCCAGAAGGACTTGGCTATCATTAAACCTATCTAACGAAAACAACTAAGACCGACTTTACGTGCCCTCCGAGGCACGGAGGTGCTCATGAAACTCGCCCCTAGCGGTACCCATCCTCCTATCAACCGCGCCCAGCGTAACTTTCGATCGCTTAAAATCGAAACAAGCAGCTGAGCTATGAACGCTTGTAAGGGTAAATAAGAAATGAAGGAAATAAATAAATATAATGGTGTACAATATATACGTTACCTAGAATAGGCTGTGATTCAGCCAACAAACAGTCGCTGTGGAAGCGATGCGAGCAGGGGAACAAGTAAAATGGCCGTAGTAAGAGGGCGATGCCGCAGAGACAGCACTCGTCAGACACCGCCACCTGCACGCGCCGACCGCGGAACGACTGGATCTCGGAACGAACCTGCACACAGATAAAAAACTGACAACATTTGTAACCATGCAACGTTAACTAACAAAGAACATTAGTAAACAGAAACGTTTACTAACAAAGAACATTACTAAACAGACAATGTTTACTAACAAAGAATATTAATAATCAGGCAACGTTAATATGCATTAAAAAAAATTACATACTTTAAAAAACGTCATAAAAATAGTTTATTTTATTATATAATAAAGATTTTAGAATAAATCATAAGAAGGAATAAATAATGAAAACAGGCAACGATACTGAACGGGCAACATTACAGGTATGAATTACTATTTTCCGCCCGTTGATAAAAAGTAGACTATGTTTTATTCAAGGCTATAATTTATCTCTGTGCTAAATTTCATCTTCATTGATTCAGTAGTTTTTGCGTGAAGGCGTTACAAACATCTATCCTTTACAAATTTTCACATTTATAATATTGGTAGGATAATAATTGTTTAAATAACTATTTCATAGTAATCTTTTGAATTACTAATTTGACTGTTATAAATATATGTATAAGGAACATTATGTCATGTTATTAGATAACACTAGTGAAGGGGACGCATGTTAAATAAGATGACAAATCTTTAATCTATATTATAAAGATGGTACTCACATATTCAGCTGACTTGGTAGCATCTTCCATTTCTGCTTTCAAATCCTCTATTTGATTGTTGTATTCCTGAAAAAAGGTATCAGAGATGTAATTACTAACTCGTACATACTGATTTTTTTTATTAATAGTGTATATGTAGAATTGCCAGCCTCTCGGTCTTTTACAGGATACATTTTGGAGAGTTTGCAAAGAAATTGCATGATTTGATTCCCCTATCCCCATTCCATCATCCAACGAGCCGACGCATGGCGGGTATCCATCCCTTTGTCATAAACATCCCGCCAATACGAATGACATGCTTCGTCTCGTCTTTTATCACGCATACCGCGAAGAATTGGAATAAGTTTCCCGTGTCGGTGTCCTCGTTCGATTACAATGGAAATGTTTTCAAGTCAAGCGTAATAAGCGGCTTTACCATCTAAGACTTCATCGCCACTTACCATCAGGTGGGATTGTAGTCAAGCGCTAACTTATCTAAGATAATAAAAACGTAGGAACTTAGTTTTACCATGAATATACATAGTGTTGACTCGGCAGAACAACTCGAGGCCTTTGGGCTGCATAAAAATCGAAACTGAGATTGTCCACTAACCCTCTACGCATTAGAGCAGTAGTGGGATGCTCTAGGCCTCCTCAAGGCCTCTCCCTCAAGGAGGTTCCCTAACCCAACAGTGGGAAACTGGGGTGGCAATGACGTACCTGTAGCGATTGACATATGGGCTCCCTGAAATGATCGATGGTGACCACGTCGTTGAAGAATGGCAGGATATCCTCGATTTTAATCAGCGGACATTCCTCCAGTAAACTCATCGCTTCTTTCAAGTCTTGATTCTTTGTTATTATTTGCTCGGCTGAATGTTAAAGAAAATTACTTTAGAAAGATATATTTATTGAAGTAATGCCTCTGGTCGTAGACCAGTGGGCCACACCAGCTCAGTAGGTTAGTGTTATGGGATCATATGTCATGTAATAATTTATTAGTGTTTGATATACATATATAGTCTGTCTGGGTCAACATTCTATCAATCTGTCATTGTCAATCTGTCATCTGTCATTCATCAAGTCTCATACGTCGCATGTCATGTATGTTGGTCCTATATTTATTACCAAGAATAAAATCTGTATTTATTTCAACAATTTACTATTATTATTGACAACCCAAGACCAGATTAACAAAACCACAACAGTCAGTATATTTTTTTTATTTAAATTTTTCATTGTATTTACCTAAAACTAAGTCATACAAAGGGCAAGCTTAATGCTTTGTGGAATTCTTTACCAACTCTGTGTTAGAGAGAGAAAATACAAGATAGGAATATGTATAAAGACAGCTCAAGATATTATCTATAGTAATAATAAAATTGTAACAGGGTCAATTCTGTATATTAAATTATATATATATAAATATTTTTTTTTATTTGATGCAGGAAGGTTTTGTTATCGAGATAGAGACCAAAATATATTTTTTTGGATTTTTTGTCTGTTTGTTCGGGCTTCACGCACTGCACTTCGAACCAATTGACGGATTTAGATAAAACTTGGCGTAGTCATAGTTTAAACCTCAGGAATGGTTATAGGCAATGGCTATTGCAGGAAATCCACAGGTTAACAGGGTAAAATTAGTATGGCAGCTCCGAAACCCATGGACTAATTTAGATGAAATTTAGCATGTTTGTAGCTTATGTGCGGACAATGGTTATAGAATACTTTTTACCCCAGAAAACAGTTTTTTTCTCGAGGGATAACAGGTTAAGATTAGTATGACAACTCTAAAACCGGCAACTCTTCTTCCGAAGTGAAGCGAGGGCAATTTTTAATAGACTATAACATTTGTGGGGTCGCAACAATGACATTGTCTCTATACTCACCAACTCGCAGCCACAGCCTTCGCTGCAGACGAACGTCATCGGGCAAGGCAGCGACACTCTTAGCCAGAGAAATGTCAACTTCTAACCCTAGTTCTGTCGCCGCCTCCCACAGCCCGAGGAGCGTTGACAGCTTCACACACGCTTCTGACAGACCCTTTTCACGACATAGCCTGGAAGTATATACTTTTTAAATTCTTCTTGAATTCACGAAATAATTTTGTAAAAATATTTGTACCTATATTTATATACATGTTTTGAATATTAATATTTCTCAACTAGTCTTCGATTGCGGCTTCGCCCATGTGGTATATTGTTAAAAAGTAGCCTAGTACTATAACTGTAATCCGAACTATAATCTATCCCTGTGCTAAATTTTATTCAGATGCATTCAGTAGTTATTGCGTGAAAAAGTAACGAACATCCATCCATCCAGTTACACATTTATAATATTAAAGGATTTCTGTATGCCTCAGATCAATTATTGTTGTAAAGTTTGTATCTAGTAAGGGACTTTTTGAAATTGTTTATGAGATAAACAAAGATCTTAAACCATAACTATTGTATTCCTAGCCCTTAATTGGGAATTGAGTTTTAATTCCCAATAAATTGAACAAGAACGGAGTTATCTAATTTAACTTTTCACTAGACGACACGCTTCGCTTTGTCCTTTGTATAGCGTACTGCGAAGGAATAGAATAAGTTGACAGCGTCTATGTTTCCGCTTCAGTACAATGGTGTATTCAAGACAAGAGTGAACAGGCTTCTTCTAAGTTAATGCACTTTGCCATCTAGGACTACATCGCCACTTACCATCAGGTGGGATTTTAGTCAAGCATTAACTTATAAAATATAAACAAAAAAACCAACGATGTAAATAAGTTTAAAACTAACATATATATATATATATATATTTTCGCAAATAACAATTCTGACTAAAATTAAGAGCCTAATTCAAAATTCGAATTATGCAAACGGAGTTTAACCATATAAATTTTTCTCAGATATGAAAAAATAACAATATACAGAGATATCAGTTTGCCTACCTTAGAGCATAATGAACATCATAGTTGACTAACGTCGCCTCCTGGCCTTGCCTCGACAGGTACCTCATTAGCGCTTGTTGGTCATATTCAGAGTACAACGTCAGCAGATAGTTGTGTATCGGCTTATCACTCACATTGAAGTTCTGCACCATGAACTCCAAATACCTAATTATCTCAGCTGCATGAGCTTCATCAGCTGGACAGGAGAGAAAAGCTGGTAGGAGTTTCAATGGATTCAGCTTTGGACCCTGAGAAATTAGGGCATTTATCGTAGACTTTGCTGTCTCTTCCATCAGGACTGGAGCAAATTGATAAAATAACTCCGGCTTCTTCAAATTCTGTAGCATGGTCAATGCTTCCAAATATGACTTCCTGTAAATGTGCTGTGCAATCACATTCTCATAATCTTCGTTTATCACCATCAGTTTAATCAGGTTTTGTTTATCCCCGTGAGAAGACATCAAATCATATATAACCGATTTAATATGCTGCATACATTTTACAACTTTTGGCTGTAACAGGAACACTTCAAAAGCACTTTGGATCTGGTGATATTCCTCTGAATTATCCTTTCCTGCCCTCCGTAGCTGACTCAGCTGGGAAACATACAGCTCTGTCATCCAAATTACTATCATAGATATTAAGGTCTTTTCATCTGATTTTAGGGATTCCAACCGCTTTGCTAAATAAACCTTTAGCGCATTCACTTGGTCAACTTCCAGAAATTTCAGACATACCGTTTCAAAACTATTTTGTGTCTCAGCAAATATTTCTGCACTTCTATCATAATCACCATTCTTGAAGAGCAACTCTGCCTGTTTGACATTAATTATATCTATATATGCTGGATTGTTATTACAATGTTCTTTAGCTAAATCAAACTGCATTTTATCAGAATATATTCTCCATACATTTCGGTCTTCTCTGATAACTTTGTATCTAAAGATTGCCTTTTCGGTTACAGCCCATATAGTTCTTCTCACTGTATCTTTGACAAGATTTTTGAGCTTCCCATGAGCCTCTGTATATCTGTCTTCGTACACTAGTTCTTGATTTAATAAGGACACAGCCTTGACTCGGTCAGAATACATGAGTAAAACATGAAATTCAGTCAAAACAAACGATAGTGGTGTGGTTTCTTTACTGTCTTGATCCACTGGGAAACTGATTAGCTCTCCTTGTGTAAAGAGCGAATTTGTGTTGTTTTGAGAATTGAGATCAATCTGAAAATTTTTACGAACTTTATTTAATGTAAGTAAATAGATGAACTTTTTAATGTAATAAATCTGAGTCTATTACATATATTTCAATGTAAATAAAATTGTTATTTGACAAGAAGTATTTTATTGAAGGGACCCAATAATAACAAGATGTGATAAGAGGACATATAAGATTTCTAATTAAAATCTGATGTAGAATGTACATATGTACAATTATAAATGATTAATAAGTTACTTATGAACAAACTCCCAAGCTTTCTTTTTAATGAAACTCAAACACTTTATTTCAAATATGATTTAAACCATGCATCTGAATGTGCCCTTGTGTTTGTGATGTGTGTGAATGTCTGAAATTTTATGTAAAACTAGGCACAGATGCTTACCTGTCCATGAAATATTCCAGGTTCTGTCAACCAAGCAAATGTCTTAGGGACATAATTCTTATCACAGAAAAATTGCAACTTAGAATATTTTAAAGTTGAGGGTATTTCCTGAAATGTTTCCTCTCTAGTCAAGTATGAATGAAATATGTACTGCAGGGAAGGCTTATTGTCTGTGAATACCACATTACCAATAAACTGATAAAGTCTATTAGGAGTGGTTACAAAGATAAAATATTCCTTCGTAGAATTAACACGGTGAAACTGTATCCCAGTGATCGGAGTATCGCCTTTGCCAATGTCAAATACCTGGAAATAGATTTATTTGATCTGTTATACATGAGAAAATAATTACTGAAATATTGAATTATTTACAAAAGGTGCACAACAGTAATTTTAAATCTACATTACCAGTCCATCAATCTCCTTGTTTCCATACAACGGCAAATAGCTAGGCAGCTTGTGTTAAAACAGAATAGTTTGACGTGAAAAAATATATATGTAATGTATTTATTAACTGTTTCTTTTATCTAAATGTTATAAGTTAGTAAAATAACAAAGTTTTACTGTATGATATTATTTGTTTTCTTAAGGTTTTGAACATGGGTGTTTACCTTCCGAACAAAGTTCTGGAAGATGCAAGAAATCTACCAATCCATACATGGCTAGCATGGTGTACCATAGTCCTTACATTGTCAGAGCAGAGTGTAGCACTGAGGCAGTAGGGTTGCAATGAAGGTGACTTAGTATGCTACATTGCAATCTTTGATCTTTGTCAATCAAATGCTTATGATAATGTCTATGACAAAATTATTTGGAACATTAAAATGATAAATTTAAATATATTTTATTTGCTCTCACCTGTCTCCAATACTGATGACTTGCTGTAAACATATGATCACTATTCGCTTCCAGTTCAGTTTCGAGAATATGGCCTTGTGCAGTCCCAAGAAGGATAGGAGCAGTTGTATTTGTAGACGTATTCTCATAGTTCCATCCAACTTCTGTTACTTCATAGTTACGAGATTTTGCGACTACCTTCACTTTACTACTCATTCTGTGAAGGTATACAAGCTCTGGATTGCCATCTTTCGTTTTTGGGGTAAATGCCATCAGAAGATGGTACCCCAGAGGATCCAGGAATATTGATTTCAACTTTAAATTTGGCTGGACAAATTTTGCATAGTGGATATCTAAAAATTTACAGATTTTTAATGCTATGGAAAGACACTCAGATTTGTCAACAATTCCTTGAATTGTTCTTTAGTACAGAATCTCATTACAACATGTATACTAAGGAATTATTTAAGTAACCATTAATGAAAAACGCGGCCGTTAGTCACATGGTGAGTGAAAGATTCATTAAATATCAGACATATTCTGTGGACTTTCTATAAGACCAGTCTATCTTAAAAAAATGCCTGCGACTTTATTCCTTGGTATAGAGCCAATTTAGTCATTAATATAAATAGACATTGAAATGGATTAATATCATGTATTAAGTGATAAATTAACTATAATAAAAAATTGCCTGTTATTATATTTGGTGTTTTCCAATATACATGGGCAACAGTGACCAATCCCCATATGGGATCTGTCCGTTAGGTTATTGGTTATTCTCATTAATGTATCCTTATCAATGCTATAAAATTTGTGATATGATATTCTAATGCTAATTGATTCTGTTTTTAATACATAATATACATACATATAAAATTATGTTTATAAAAATATGATGATAAATCAATGCATATTATAATAATCTTCATGGTAGAACAAAGTAGGCAGTTTTGGCTCCAATTTTCACTGAGTACAGTTATCCTGCCTATCAAAGAATGTGGTATGGTTTTATATTTGATTCACTCCATTATGGTTTGTTCCCTGCACTAGGATTTTCTGTATTGTGAGTGACATTATAAACACGCATATCCTTCTATTAAAAATGTGTGAATAGAATTTGGTATTCCTTCATGCAAAACTACAAAACAGATCTGAATAAAATTTGGCAGAGGAAAAGATCATAGTCCCTAATAACAATACTCTTTATCAAAATATTATGCGGGGGAAACTGCGAGTAGACCCTAATTAATAATAGTAGAATATTCACATAAGTGCCTTACTGCCTAGTCACTAACAAATAGAAAACAAACTGAGTAAGTATTAATGCTTTCAGTTTACTATTGATCGCTAGCATAATAGCCAAATTTAGTTTCTTTGTCAATGCTATCCTTTAACACCAAATACACTCAATATTGTTCAAAAATCAACAAGCATTCAATAGAGTACATTTCCTCTATACATACTTTCAACACAACGAGAGTTTTCAATCCAGTGTAAACTCTTTATAACAAAACTCAAGGTACTGAGCATTTACTAGCATTACAGAGTTATTTTTATATAGAGTGGATGAACAATGTATGGGTTTTAATGTAAGCCACCCAAGCTGTGCTCTCTGCTACTTTATAGCGATTTTATTATTGTACAGGATAACTTTATAAAGAGTTTACACTGTATTTCAAATTAAAAATCGATGCATAGAATTTTCACCTTCTTGCTCATCGGGGCTCTTTAAATCAAGTCTAAAGAGTTTGCCATTAGCCATTGCGAGGACCAAGAAGTCACTGGCCACAGCGACGTGAGTTATCAGATCTGATGGATTGAAATTCATCTTTTGTTTTGAAAACAAAGGAGTATTATCTTCCAGCTGCATGTTGATATACCCAGATGAAGTCATTTGCTCGGATACGGGTACAGCGCGTTGGGAAACCTGCGAAGCTTGCTCGTACTGATCCAAAATCGAAGTCATCTTCAGGTTAAAGTATATTTTACACTAGATAGGCACTAAATGTCTTGTTTGGCAAATTCAGTTACTAAACCTTTGAAATTGCCGAGAAACTTTACATCGATAAGAGGCTAGTCAGTAGCTTTGCTTAAACACAACTGAAACCTCTATAGGATCGAACAAAAAATAGGATTAATAATTCACAGCATTTATCAATAACACCTTCAAACTTGAATTTGCGTTTGACACTTGATAAATTTGACAATATGGTGACATATTGACAAATGACAGTAGGAACGTGCTAAGTGAGACCGAAACTTGTAAGTCTTTTGTCCCTTTTTAATGTTAAAATTATTGCTTATTACACATTCCTTTACACTTTCCTCTAAAATAACTCAACTAATAAGATCATATACCAGTATTGAAAACTGATGATGTAAATATCCTGCTAAAACTATTCAAAATAAGAAACATTAAATAGTGATATTATTTTTAGGATGACAAAAATTAAATGTTCGTTCACATGCTCACGCTATCTAAACCTCCACAAACCGTCACTAATCTAAACGTATATGGATAGAGAATTTGGCTTTGCGTATATATTTATATTGTAAGCGCTTGCAGCTCGTCTCATTGATGTCGGTATTTTTATTCCAGACCAAAGGGAATTTGTCGCAAACGTTGCGACGCGTCCATGTAGCTCAAATGTAAAATAAATAAAATGTATTTATTACATTATATTTTTTTATTTATTAATTTCTATTTTCTATTTAGGTTTAGACGGCTATTATCTAACGTTTATTTACCATTAATAAAAAAAAACGATAAATGGGGAAGATATTTTACATGGGACGTGAGTGGGTGGGCCGAAATTCATCAGTTGTTGGACTTGTCTCCTGATGTGTGACCTGACGTTGTCATCAGGCTTGTCATTTCAAAAAGATGTGGATCTGGATTGTTCTGAATTGATTATGTACACTAACACAAGGGTTGTGTGTACTTACCTCATACCATTTTCCCTGTGTCGCGAATGGCATTGTTAAATGAAAATAAGAAAATAAAGTTGTGCTAAAGAGTTTCTTGCCCTGATTCTTCTCCTCAATTAAGCCTATCCGAATCGGTGGAAGTCTCAAAAATAACGTCAATAACCAATACCAACTTGTATAAATTATTTTGGTTTAAAAAATAGAAGTGATACCTGTGACCTAAGAACAAACACTTATCTGCCAAATAGCTACTTGAACCGATTGGGACTCAAACCCTTCGCTTTCCAGACAGAGTCACTACAAAGTAGTTCATAGAGCAGTTAATGAGTTTATTTGTGACGTATATAATCAGGTGAAAGTTCAATATCCTTCCTTTCGTGTTATTAAGTAACACGCCTTAAGACAAGGCAGTACCTAAATTATTATGAGTTCTTTAACTATTTCTCATATAAATATCGTAGACTAGGGTGTACTCGCGGCTCCGCTCGCGTGGTACGAGTGTTGATAAAAAAGTAGAGTCTCCAGACCTTCAACTATTTTCACATAAAAAGACGTCAATCCGTCGCTTCGTATCGTAAAAGACGGACAAACTCATTTATAATGTAAATATGAATCGTATTTACTACGTAACCTATTAGCCCCCCTCTTTCCACCACATGCACGGAGAAGAATATTTGGCAAAAAACATCCTTTGGCCTTATACGAGACACCACACGTTAAATGGATTTTGGGGTTGAAGCATACTATGGGTTGAAGTAACTGCTTCCACCATTGCGTCCAAGCAAACCTCTGTCCCTGGTGCAATGCAAGTCCACTGCCCGTGGTGCAATATAAAAAAAAAATTAAAAAAAATATATGGCACGACGACCCTCTTCGTAGGTTTCTAGCTTCTGTACCACCCAGAGTAAACCCAAAGTTGCATGATGATTTTTTGCCCGCCGAGAAGCGACCATTCTCAAATAGTCGAGGGGGATATACATTGCACGCGTTTTCGGTCAGCCAGTTCTCTCCTTTTTTTTTATCTTCCGTCAATCATCCTATTTCCCGTTCTTCGTCTATCTTAGTAAAATAGAAAATTGGTCAGGGGAATTGGCAGAAAAGTTTATATTATCTAAACTTGCTAGAGACAGCATTGTTTTCCGAACTATTCAAATTCAGATTTTAAAACCATTTTGTTACTGTACTTGAAGAAATTATTTTTTTATTATAAAACTTAAGTATCAACTCAGCGCTCAAAAAAACTTATCACTACCAATCGAGGAGAATATAATACTAATATTATAAATGCAACAGTTTGTGAGGATGGAGCCTCTTCCTCCACGCAAAAATTACTAAACGCAGCCGAATGAAATTTGGCACTGACAATAAATAATGGTGTTAAATAACACTCACAATTTTTTATGAAAAAAACCACCCGGGCGAAGCCGCAGGCGGACACTAATATGTTATAATTTATAATTAAAATTTACTTTAAAATATCACAGATTGTTTCATACTAAAGGACTCCTATACCTTTTCTTTTAATTAATTATGGTGCAGCGTGCATATAATGACATAGTGAAGGGTATCGACTTTTCCCCCGCCCCGAGTTCAGCGATTGCCCGCCCAATATTACCGTAGTGATGGATGCGGATTTATCGATAAAAAAATACTTTATCAGTACTTACGTTATACACCTATCAGCAGTACCTATAGTACTGTTAATATTTCGAACCAATAACATGCTTCGTCCTCACGGCTAAACGGTTTCTGTAATATCAATAATGATAGGTAATATTAATTTGAATTCATTGATTTACTTACTCCAGGGTATCATTATTTTAAGATTTAAATATTAGTTTCTCCGCATAAACGCACATAACGCATAAAAACGATTACATCGGAAACATCAACCTAATTAAAATAAGCAGCTGAATACACACTTACACACTACACACTCATACTCTGCTACTAGGATTTGCTGCTTCATAGTTGGTACGGTCATACCTTATACATACACCGAAAAGAAACAACAAGTATGAACTATATATCCAGAAGGCAAGAAAACAAATGTGTTTTAAAATTAGTAACAATTAAAATAATGCTAAGGTACTGTAAACTTATTAATTGTACATCCAATTAGAACTGAAATATCGTCAAACTTAAACTCACTATCGATATTCCATCCCCAGTGTCCCCACCCTATATATCGCTTGATTTTCTCATTCCTATCCAACTAGTCGGTTTGCAACCCTCTAGGCGAGTGGTCGCGTGCGAAGAAACTCTGTTATCATTAACGCTACGGTATCACGCAAAATAGGGAGCGTTAAAAAATAAACAATAGATTTTAGCGATAATGTGACGTAAGCAAGTGATTCCCAACACTAAAAGGTGCTGATACGGATGAATGTAAGATTTTCTGTTATAAAATCGTAATAAACGATAATGACCCTTGGAAGTAAATACAAAGCCTAGATTTTTATTGAGTGCTTTGATTGTATTTCGTGGTTTTTGTAATATATTATTACAGGGAAAATTACTATCGGTTAATTGTGACATTATCAGGATGTTGTAAAAATAAATGAAATCATATACAATTAGAAACGTATGGAAAAAAAGTGGTCTGTTAGTGTAATTTAATCATACATAAATTTTATATGAAAATACATTTAAGTTTAGAATCACAAAAACCATATAAAACCATTCTTTCTTGATCAGCAACCCGTCGGTGACGCATTTTTTGTTGATGGATTTGATTGAAGTTTTTAATTTTACATATATCGGCTATTTATTATTATTCAAAAACTAGCTGTCATTGTGAAATAATTTACAACTATGTTAAATGATTTACAACTTAACTATGTTAAATGATTTACAACTGAACTATGTTAAATGATTTACAGCTTAACTACATACATATGTTAAATGATTTACAACTGAATTGAATATAAAGTATTTATAAAATTCCATATAATGATTATCAGTATCAAATATTTCCAGCCGCTCTTTGTTCCTTATGTGCTGTAGATAACTATATTATTGTTCTCATTAATAATTGCGACCCATAATTGTCCCACTACTGGGCTTAGGTCTCTACATACAGTGTGAGGGGTACAGGCCACTCCACCACGCTGGCCAAGTGCAGATTGATAGTATTCTCATACCATTGAGAACTTTATGGAGAACTCTAAGGAGTGCAGGTTTCTTCACGATGTTGTTCACCGTAGCAAGTGATAATCAACTTCTAATATGCACATAACTTGAAAATTAGAGGTAAGCGCTGCCTGCAGCCAAGAAAACCCTGATTTGGGTTTGGTTTCCTTTTACCTTATTGATATAGATATTTGCTTTGTTTTATAAAATAGCACCTATTTGTATTCTGATAAGACTTTCAACGATAATATTAAATGCATATATATTATTTTTTAATTCTTATAACTGACCTTGTACATCACTTGATGCTTTTGACGAATCGGAAGAGACTGTGCAGATTT
This sequence comes from Asbolis capucinus, assembly GCA_018249125.1. Classification (NCBI taxonomy): domain Eukaryota; kingdom Metazoa; phylum Arthropoda; class Insecta; order Lepidoptera; family Hesperiidae; genus Asbolis; species Asbolis capucinus. The sequence goes on from DWJZ01001950.1 coordinate 19,881, forward strand.
GTAACTTGAGTAATAAAAGAAAGAAATTATTAAGTCTTGACTTGAAATTTATAAATTCTTTACTTGAAGACAACCAACAATTGTCTTGAATTATTGTTTTGTAATTTTTCCCGCGAATACATCTATGTTTGAGCGGAACAATTTTCAGTTCCCCGTAGATCGAACTTACTAAAACCTAGAATAATTACTTACCTAAATAATTTTTATTTAGTGCATAAATACAAAGTTTCACTGGCGTAACGAACTTCAAAACAAACGTACCTACATACATTTTTCAACCCCTTCAAGCCTTTTTTCTGGATAAAAAGAAAATCGATTAGGCGTGAAAGCATTACAGAGAGACTAATAGAGAGATAGAGAGAGAGAGAGAGAGAGAGAAAATTCACATTTGTAATATTATTAATCTGACTTATAATAGTAAATTCCCGTTGGTTCAGCAATGTAATGCTTGCCTTATTTCATTCTCTTCCTTCTAGGCAGACAACGCGTTAGGAACACCCCAGTGTGGTGTACCATGATTTACCATCAGATGACCAGTTTGCGCGTTTATCTGCTTATTACATAAAAAAAACTAAACTACTTTTACGATAGCGTTTTTACCATCTAAAACTCACGTCACTAACTATCAGCTGGAATCGTAGTTCAGCGCTAACTTATTAAGTCAAACATGGGAATCCCTCTTGCTTGAGTTACCTCTTAAATGCGCTGATATCCTTAAGCAATGACAGCTGTCATTGATGTAACCGACAGCTTTGAACATTTTTCGAACGGACGGTCCAAGCTTCGAATCCTGTGCGCTTTATTTTCAAGACAAGAGTAGGCTAAACATTAACCTCATACAGTTTTCTTTATTGGCCTTGGTATGTGAAGTCTACAAATAAGCATATGGTCAGCGTACACTATGAGTGATATAGAATCTCTTTAGATCTCAGAAGTGGGTCAGTTATGCGCTGCAATTACGTAGGAATCTTACCTCTCATTCCCATTTTTTTTTTTTATCTTTGGACAACTCACACACGGCCACCTGAACCCAAACTAAGCGTTAGCTTGTGCTATGGTGATCAGGCAACTCATAAACATACATATATACTTTTAAATACATACTTAAATAGATATTTTTATAACACACCCAGACACACAGAACAAACATTCCTGCTCATCACAGAAAAATTTGACCTGGGTGGGAATCGAACCCACGAC
>DWJZ01001951.1:0-21077 GCA_018249125.1 Asbolis capucinus
GGACCGAACATTCCTGCTCATCACAGAAGTGTGACCTGGCTGGGAATCGAAGCCACGACCTTCGGTGTAGCAGTCAGGTTCACTAATCAAACGGCATGTTTATTTGAATGACAAGTCCTTTGTAGTGGTAGTAATAAAGTTATAATCCCACTCCAGCGACGATGGAGATGTACGAGGGCAAGCAACGCTGGCTGCCGGCGGGCGCGGCGTTCAGCTCGTTCCAGACGGCGCGCGCGGCGAGCGTGCAGCGGCAGGCGTACATCCTGCCCGCCACCGCCACCGCCGCCGCGGTCACCATCACCGAGCGCTCGCTCACAGACAGGCACCTGCTGCGTGAGTATACTACCACCTAGCTACACACCCGGACCGGACCGGGTGAATGTGATGGGCCGCTCGTATTTCATAATTTATTATTATAAAGCTTTATATCTATAGAAGTAGAAGCTAAATAGACGGACAATCATTTTATATTCACGTTACTGAAATTGTGATATTCATACGTGCAAAAATTATCATTGTGTTAGTAAATTTTATTGATGTCAAATTTAATTCTATGCAGTGTCGATATGTGAAAGTCGAAAATTCCACCAATGTCTTCTTGCTGACTTTTCATTTGCTTTTAAAAAACATAATTTTCTTAATGGTTAATATTTTGCAGAGTTTTGTTGTTTGTACCTTAATAATGTTTTGCTCAATACGAATTAAAAGTACAAAGGAGTAAGTTTTTAAATGTCAAAAAAACTGTAGTACAATCAAGCTCGCTCACTGACACTGACAGATATTTGCTACGTCAGCATACTGCCGGACCGGATCGGATTGAACTGGACCGGATCAGAATGAATCGGACCGCATCGGAATGAACCGGACCGGATTAGGTACATAACCGAACCAGATTAGATAGGGTACGGATACCGGATCGAATAGGACGTAGATATATTATATGCCAATTAACGTTTTATGTGTCTATCAGGACTGTGTTGGATTAAGTTGGGTAACATCAGACCGGACTGACAGTCGTTCCACTCACGCACTCGGTATATCTAGCTTGGATCGGGTTGGATTTTATTATTCAAAACAGACTGCTTTTCTTACTGTAGCACCAGAAATTACTATACTAGTTTGTGAGTACGGCTTCACTTAAAAAATATGTATTTAAAATTGAGAAATGTTTATATTTGTTCGGAAACGTTTTATTTTCCAGAATTCGTTTTTAAGATACATTACTTTTGCTAAAGGGAGATCTCCCGCCAGACGAGGTGTTATGCCTGGGGAGTGGTCGAGCTCCAACAGTTGTTATTCGGACCTTGTATATATGTTAGCGATACTGAAAACTCCGATAGCGTGACTCAGGTTTAGTCGTGACGTCATCGCATGATGTGTTGTGCGATATCGCCACATTACAGATTAAACAAAACTTTTCTCTATATAATATTAGTGTCGATCTTATAAGTGATAGCAAATGTCTGTCTATAAACAGTGGCTCTAACATCGGGCGAGCTAGTGGAGCTGCCGTGGTCGTTGCTGGAGCCGCGTCGGCCAGTGTCCCCCACGGCGGAGCAGCGCGAGGAAGGCCTCCTACCGTACGCACCGGAGCTACCGATGCCATCAGAAACGGTCGTTAATTATAACCGGACGCTGCACCGGGTGAGAGGGATATACACCGCGCCGGCCGGCCTCGAGTCTACTTGTCTTGTTTTGGCTACTGGACTTGGTTAGTATTCTTATTTTTTATAAATAAATATCTTTGGACAACTCACACACGGTCATCTAATCCCAAACTAAGCGTTAGCTTGTATTATGGTGATCAGAAAACTAATAAACATACATATATATTTTTAAACATATACTTATATAGATATATAAACCTAGCTACACAAAACGAACATGCCTGCTTATCACAGAAAAGTTTGACCTGGGTGGGAATCGACCCCATGACCTTCGGTCAGTTGACCAACGGTCAGGGTCACTAACCTCTAGACCAACCGGCCTGTCGTGTGATAAGCAGGCAAACGAGCAGACGGTCATCTGATGGTAAGTTTTGACCGCAACGTGGACATCAACAACACCAGACTGGGGTTACAAACGCCGGTCAGGAAGGAGGCAATAGAACCGCACACCCAGGGAAGAGTAAGAGACAAGGGAAGTAGAACAAACACTAAATGTTAATTCAAGAACAATAATATACCAGTGACCCCATTCGAGTCTGCCGTTCTTGTGTGCACAAATAGACAGACAAATAGATAAACAGACAGAAATTCTAATCATTATTTTGTCCTTACAAGCTAAATTAGCCACAAACATGCTACATTTTTTCAATGGTTTCGCAGTTGCCATACTAATTTTAACCTGTTATCCTGCGGGAACAAAGCCATTTCCTGGGATAAAACATATCTTATTAACATTTTCGGGTTTCCACTACGACTATGCCAAGTTTCATCTAAATCAGACCAGTGGTTTTTGACTGAAGCTCAAACAGACAGACAATAAATCCAAAAAAATGTGTTAGTCTCTATATAATAAAGCCCTGCATTAAAATTTTCAAAACGTAATGTACAGAATTGACCCCGTTATAGTTTTATTATTGGTATAGATAATAGGCCTGCCGCTGAATCTCCATATTACATTTCATAAAATCTTTCCAGACATGTTCTACACAAGAGTAGCGCCCTCTAAAACCTTCGATCTGCTGAAAGACGACTTCGAATATTTCCTGATAGTGCTGGTGCTGCTCGGGTTCCTGGTGGCCACCTTCATATCCAAGATCATAGCGTCGTGGAAGATGGCCAAGATAGCCTGGAAGTGAACACCTCATTGGAATATGGACCGTGTGCCGGGGGAATTGAGTCCTATGTAGCTTAAATGAGTTACGTCTCAGATCAGTTGTAAAATATGCTTGACTGCCGTTGTCAAGAAACACTAAAATTGTCATTGAATTAATATGATTAAGCAATTGTAAAATTTACTTTAATTAAACCAGTGTGATTATAATTTAGTAAAATCTTAAACCAAAAAAGAATACATTCCGCATATACAATACATTTAACGTGTAAATAGAACGACAAATGACGTCATCATTTCGTAAACCATAGGTGATTATACCAATTACAATGTAAATGTCATCAAATGAAGAGTGAATAGGCTTTTGCTGTGTTAGTGTGCTTTACCACTCTGACCACACCGCTGCTTACCATCAGGCGGGTTTGTGGTCAAGCACAAATTTATTGAATATAAAAAAAAAACACAACTTATGGTAAATACAAATCATGACGTTATTTTATTTGAAATGAAATAAATTGCCATAGATCAATATTTTAAAACCTAAAATTATTTCACAAATAATATATATTTCCCAAAAAGATATCAAAACATATTTGGTTCCAAGTTCTACTTATAATAGATAAACAAAATTTTATATGATTTTTAATTCGTTTCATCCTGAATGATCATTATAACAACTTTTGACAGAATGACAGATGACGTTTGACACATTATTCTGTGTACTTTATGTCCAGTTCGTTTTTGACGCGTAACAAAAAGAACTAGTAGAAGTGCTATGTACCATCATTTGTATGGGGAACAATACTTAATTCGTCGAATATAATTTATTCAAGAATAATCTAAAACACGCCCAGTATTCAAAAAAAAGCTCATATTTATATAATATTATGGTCTATTTTCTTGTGAAAAATAAAATGATTACGACGTTTTGTAACTTACCAACTAACATCACAATGACAACGAAGTTTACTTAAATAACGGAATTGATTCAGCGGACGTTTTGACATAGCGGAAATAATTTGAAAATTAACTTTATTCGAAATCACGGCTGAATTTAACTTGAGCATGTTTATGATTATTTTTTATCTGTATATTTTAAGGATTTAAAAAAAATGCTATAGAATATTACTTATCGATGGTACACTTAAATTTTTAATAGTGTTCCTTTTATTTTAATTTGTACATGTTAAATGGTACGCGGAATGTTTTTACATTTCGTAAAGTTTTACAGGTCTTACTATCTAGGAACAATGTTCGAAAACAACTAGGTTTGACTCAATTCTAATTTATAAGATCAGCTCATTACCGCCACAAATTTCATAGAACTTACTGTCTCTACTAGAGTTCTTTGCTATGTGGATTTTGCGATATGCATAAAAAAACGTTTCGTTTTGAAATCAAACTTCATACAGAATTATCTGTATACATAAACTGGATTCGAACAAATGAAATATTAGCTTAAGTAAAAAATATTGCTCCATTTAATACTGACTGAGATAGTAAATTATGTTATAACTAAATAACTAACGTTATGAGACGATGTATGGAAACGCTTTGTAAATAAAAATTATATTTCTGCGGCAACAAATAATGAGCAAACATTACAAATTATAGAAACATTATTTTGAAGTATAAAATTACAAAAGTCATTAATAATTAAACTTAAAATCATTTTAAAATTACTATGAATGACGTCATCACCAATTTCTGCAAATATAAAAATTGGTATAATTATTTGAATTTTAAAAACATTAATAAAATATAGATTTTGTTGTTTAATGTTTACAGAAAAATAATGATTAGTAAGATATATATTTTTAAATTTTCCAGAGGTACCATCAGTAGCTATTGTGTTCTGAATGATGTGGGGCGTATTTAGGAAATGCATTTATATATGTTAATCAAAGGCATGAGAAAAACTTTAATAGAGACCATTGTATTGCAAGTTATTCATTTGCTCTCACTCTACTTTCGCAATTCGCTTAATGAAGAACAATAACAAGAATTTTAATAAGGAACTACACCATGTACCTTTGTTTCTTAGCGAGCAATCAAGATTTAAAACATTTTTGAGTTTATTTATAATTTACTCGATACCTGAAATAGGTGCAAGTGACAAAATTTTTCACCAAACGAATCATTGAGTTTCTCGTGTGGAAAAAAAATAGTTAATGAAAATCGCAGAGGCATTTGTTCATTTTAATATTAACCATAATTTCTAGAAACCGCATAGATTCGGAAATTAAACCTTCAGTCGACTCCTTGATTCAGAAAATCCCTTGCTGGATTTTATGTAATATATGCTTCTATATGAATTTGCAGTGCGAAGGCGACAGATCAACGCCAAATATTGCTTGTTGATTGCGAATTAAAGTAATATAAAATTGTAATAAAAATGGTTTCATATATAATAGGTCGTTGATCTGGCTATAGGCTATGTGGCTTAAGGTGAAGGATTCTAAGATATTACAAAATGAATTTTAACCCTGCACACGGTTCATATTCGAGCGTTGGACTTAAGTAGATAAATTTATATAATATACAATATGATAGCTAGTGATTGTGTAGGGAGAGGTGAGTGAGTAAATGATGCGTGTGGTGTATGTAGCATTGACGTCACTCGTCTAGTGATGTGCCGGTACTAATTGAATGGTTTCTCTGATATATATTGATTATACACTACTGGGCTTGGGTATCCTTCACGTGTGCGGTCTAAGCCATATTCCACCACGCTGGCCAAGTGCGAATTGGTAGGCATGCTAAACATTGTTATTGAAATCATTAAATATTACTTTCCAAATACAATGATAGCTTCTTGAGCCGCTGATAGAATCGTCGTGTTCGGGATTTAAAAGTTTGTTTTTCATTCCTGGTTGACAATATCGGTGATTCATTTGGTGTTTTTGATATTCATGGGCAACGGTGAACTTTTACTATCGTTTTACAATTTCATCATAAATAAACTGTGGAATCGGCACATCGCTAGATATAAAATTAATTTGATTTTTTTACATATTCAGGGTATAGTCTGTTCTGGTAGAAACATATTTCGGAGTTTTTGAGGGGCAAAATATGTTTTCTGCTCGTTTGTCGGCCATTTCCAAAAAGTTATATATATATATATATAACTTTAATATATATATATTATTTGCTTGTGCTGAGGTTACGTTTATATCCGTTATTGAATAGAACTCGTGTGTTTTAGCTTTTAAAATAATTTCACTTTTTCGTTACACATATTTATTGAAATTTTCCTTTTTTGGTATGTAACTGGTTGCCAGCTTTCTGTACAGAACAGACTATGACTAAAATCAAATTAGATAGTGCAATTTAGGAATATTATTTATTATATGGACTTGTTTATACAAAGAGTGTATATTTCTGGTAGTACACATTCAACATACCCATATTGCTATAGTGAAAATTATTTAACGATTCTGAAGGTTTTTTTATCTTAACTAAGATAATAAAAATAATTGTTTTTTTTTTTCAAATTTAACCCTTTTTGTATAAATAAGTCTTAGGATGGTTTTTATCTATTTATTAGTAAAATAAAACCATTCCAAAACTCGTCAATGTATCGTTTCAATTGTTATTTATTTCATAAATATTGTTTATTTTGCATGTAAATTTATCAGAATCTTTGTTTTAAAGTTATCTGTTATTATAAGACCACTGTAACATTAAGATATCATCAACAAACAGTAGAAATAGTATTAGTGTGATTGAGATATGTAATATATTGTATTTAGAATACTTTTGTATTAAAAATAATACTTGTTCCTCACTTGTATTACGTTTGGCATTTCGGGATTGTATGTTGCTTGTAAGGTTAGTCTTACTGGTTGAGTCATGTTACAAATGACGGTAAACAAGAAAGTTGGAATACTCTTCAGAGGATTTCATGTTGTTTCCTTGTTTTTCGAATAGGGGCGTAACTCTTCAGGGTTATTGTGATGAGTTACGCCCTTATTGTTTTCCGTCGTCAATTTATACCTAATTTCGTAATGGTGAATATATAATATCGACTTCTAGCGAGTGATCTGGTATGAGGTTTGCACGCTGTCACTTAGTTAAATACCCATATAATTTTGTGTCAAAATTTTTTTGCCAATATTTTAGGACAGCCAAAAAATTCTCTGATACTTTGTTATATGGAGTTGGGAATAAAGAAAAAGTGTGTATATTTTTCCTGATCATTTACTTTGATTATCGAATTATTGGCGAAGAGGATAAATATCAAATATAAAAATATATATTTTTATGTTGGTCAAGGTTGTTAAATAAATCAAAATAAAACGTCATTTCGAGAAAAGAAAAAAAATATTTGCATAACGCTCAACTATTGCACAGACTACGGAAATATATGAATTCACATGTAAAATTGATTTCTAAACACAAATATATTGGGGACATGTGTCGAGTCTGTGCGATATCCGCTAATGTTAAGATTTAAATACTTTCATATAAGTGTAATATAAGTATTTCGGTATTCGGTATATATAAATGCATTATTTAATTTTACAGATACTTGTGCTTCATTTTTTTTCTCTGTTGATGTTTGATGTGAAGTTTTCTTTTCGAACGGAATATCGGTTATTCTTGAATCTCATGAAGATGTTACGAGTTTCTATATGTTCAATATGTTTAAACATTATATTTTATTAACGGCAGCCAATATGTTTTTCTTCGTGAGATTCGAAAATGACCTCTGAAAATGTAATTTTGACTTGCGCATTTAAATGAATTTGTGGTAGTAAGGTATGTCGCGTCCACGTGGCCTTATATTAAACCTTATAACTACAGAGTTTTTAATTTTATAATTACTCGAATTATTTAATATATAAATAGTCAAGTAATGTCTATAAAAGACAAAGCTGAACACCAGAAACGAAATATCGTTGACAAATGAGTATCGAGAATGTATGCGTAAGGGAGAAAGATTTTATTTTAAGGATTTTTGTAGCTTTTACAATAAGATATATTATATAGGGCTGAGGTTACCAATGCTATTAAGGATTTAATAGTAAGCTAAAAATGGTGTGGTTGGTGTGGAATGATAGTGATCATTTTGACCTAATTTTATGTACTATGTATACATATGGTATGTATTATGAAAAGCTCGCAATTTTTTTGTTATTGCCAGCTGTGTTACGTTCACTTGACTAAAATGCGCTATGTGATTATTGGAAAAATACTTTTCTTCGAAAAAGGTTTATTTATTTTCAAATTGTGTTTTTATCTTAAATAGAAACAAAATATTTTGTTTTTAATTAAACAGCATTTATGTATTTTTATAGGCTGATAGGCGATGAATCTTTGTAAATATTCTAAAAAGTGTATTTTGACACTTGTTGTATAACTTATTCACTCACTTTTAATATTCCTTAGTACATATGCGAAAGAATTTTTAAAACCGGTTCAGTAATTTTTCAGTGAGAGATACAAACACAACTTTACTTTACAATATTTTTTGATAAAATTAGTCGCGAATCGCATTTCGATAAGCGACGTAATTTCAGTTAGCAAATACAAAGAAGTTTTTAATTATGTGAGTTATAAGGGAACGTGTTTAGGGAAAATTGATTCTTATTACCTTGTATTAAGCTCTAATTATATTTTTTGTCCACCAACTATACACTTATATACATAACGTGACGTGGACGCTGTAAATGTGTTATTCGATATTTAGTTTAAGAACATAAGTATTTGTTTTCAGTGACATTTGTTTTTATAAAAATAAAAACTGAATAACCTATGCCAGTGTCGTGTTTTTTTATTCTTGAATTTAACCCACTAGTTGCTGCTCGCTCCTTCGCCTTTGACATCCAAGCATAAAAACCTGCTCATTATACTAAGGGAACATACAATCGGGATAAAATCTATCCTATGGTAATTTCTTGAATGTTATCTGTGTCGCGAGTTTAATCTTTATCCGTTCAATGATTAGCGCATGAAGGAAATACAAACATTCAAATATCTTTACAAACTTTCAGATTTACACCATTAACAGATTCATGACTCATTACTGAGCACGGGTTACTCGTCATAACTGTTTAGGGCAGTGATTCCCAAAGTGACCCTGGACCCTCAGGTATTTACGGGAGACTCGATAGAGGCTTTAACGTTAAAAAAAGATATTTGTAAATTATAAGTTGACGTTCACGTAAATGAATTTTATCATGTCTTGGCATATTTTGAAAATCTGTTAGAAATGTAGCAGATGACCTCGAAGACCAGTAGATAAAAAATATGTCAATTTAAAATCCCATGTTTACTGAATGGTAGCGAAGAATTCATAATATTTTTATATGCAAGTATTTTTAACAATAACTGTTTCCTTACACAGAAGTCGGCTTTAAACCAGATTTAGATACTTACAAATGTATACACCTACATACCTATCATGCTTGAAACGTAGAAAGTAATTGCAAACTGACATCAGGAGCAAGAAAAATATGTTGATAAAAAAAAATTACAATATTTTTAACAGAAGTGTAGAAAACACTTTGACAAATGAGTGACAAAATTATTTTTTTATGATAAAAACGTCAATATATAGAACCGCGTTGCTTATATTACAACAATATGCAGTTATACCGGTCATCGCCTTAATAATATTAAACAGATACCCTTTTAGTAATTGTATTACCTATTTATAAAAAAAAAAACATTAATTTGTAATGATTGTTGAGTCCAGAAAGCCATTTTATTGGTATTAAAAACGAAAACTTGCAGTTATTTTTCATGTCACTCAAGAAAAATCATTTATTTCAAGTTGATATTACCAATACACTTGTCAATGTCATCTTTGTGAAATCGCCCACCGTTTCACAAGTGTCATAAAAAAAACCCCTCGGCACATCTTTTGATAATATTGCCAACATACCTCCTTTCTCCTGTAGTCGTAAAAATGTCCATTCACAACTTAATTCTGAAATGAATACTACTTTTTTTTTTAAATTCCTACTTACATACCCCTCCAAGATCTGTTTCTCTCACACAATTAGGTTGGAAGATATCTCTGCTACAGATAAGCTCGCCTTTGTACTAATTTTCTTAAATATACTGCCTTTTTTTAGAAAGTGTGCAATAAAGCATTAAATTAAATTGTTTTCGTGTTTTTTATTGTTAATGTTTATTCATTCTCGGTTTTCCTAATGTTGTAACCTTTTCCGAACTTTGCAAGGTATGCACTGAAAACCAGCAGTTATGTGTCGTCATACAAAATTATACCACATAACAATTTTGCTGAATGTATACCTTTTTGTCGCTACGCACTGTTTGTTTTTAATTTTTATTATTTTACATATAGTTTCATATCTTTATATATATATAGTTACATATCTTTCTGTCTTTACTCTAATAATACTCTGTAGCAAAATTATTCCATATTTGAAAATATGAATTGCCAAGATTAAAAAAATAAATACAAAAAAACACTTTTTTATTCTCTTTATTATTTAAACTGCCCCCCGTGAGGTCAGTAGAACGTGGCTTACTGTGAACTAAGTACATATTATTATAGAGAAAAGACTTAGATAATATCGCATAGAGTTGCGTAACACGAAGGGTTATGGTCCGTTCACTCTAGTACAACGCTGGTAGGTAGCACCCGAAATCAGTGGTTCTCAACCTTTTAATGAGGGACCATTCGACAAAAATGTTGTCTATCCAAGAACTGACTGTTTGAAGGTAAGAGTAAAATTGAAAATATTTTTCGGATAGCTTTGCGGACAACCGGTTAAGAACCACTGCCCTAAATAAGATTGTCTTTTACTGGCTGGCAAAGTTTCCGTATCTAATGAATGAAAAAGAGACTTCATCTAAATACATCAATATTATAAAAATGAAACATTTTCCTCTTAAGATCCCGCAAAAATATAAGCGAAAGAATTTTCAAAATCAGCTCAGTACTTTAGTTTATTTATTACATACAAACAAAACAATCGTCTTTAAAATATTAGTATAGATCTACTGTAGTGTTGACAAATTTTATTCCATGATATGGGCACTTACAATGCATTATGTACCAACCTAACAATTTTTGTAGTATAAGCTAACTGCACACTCGTTTAATAGTACTCAAACAGCTCCTTAGTATAGAAATTGTATACAATAAACACTTCGTAAATAAGTCATATCATAACAAAAACCTTTACTCGGTGCAAATTCGAACTGGACTCGACTGGAATAATATAAATTGCCAATTTTTTTATGGAGAAATATTCATATCGAATTTGCATCGAGTATAGATGTTGTGTAACTTAGTCAAATATATTAAACATAACGTACAAATATTTGAGACATAAAATAGCCTCTAGACAAATAATTACATACATATTAAATTACATACATTATAATAACACTTAATTTACTATGAACATCTTACTATATGCCTCATTTAACATTATACAATCAAAGTATTCTGTCAAAATGTAAAGGGAAGAAATGTGGAGTGTCAAAATAATGTACTGGTGGGTACATTGCGCTTTGTCCAACATAAGGTCGACTGGTCTAATGCTTTGCCAGAAACAAATGCAGCCTCTAGTAGATTATATAGTCTATGTTAACATCATCATCATCTCAACCTATCACGGCTCACTATTGAGCACGGGTCTCTTCTTGGAATGAGAAGGTTAAGGCCATAGTCCACCACGCTGGCCAAGTGCGGATTGGCAGACTTCACACACCTAAGTTTTGCAAGCTCCCCGGCATGCAGGACTTCACTATATTTTCCTTCACCGTTATAGCGAGTGACATTTAATTGCTTAAAACGCACATAACTCGGAAAAGTCAGAAGAGCGCGCCCTGGAATTCGAACCCGGACCCCCGAGTAGGAGGTCGAATTCTTAACGACTAGACTATCACCTTATGCTAACAAATAGTATGTTTATCCCGAATGTTATATACCACTAATATCCTTACTAAAGAATGTAAAACCCCTCATATTCCTCACTAAAGTATGTTAAATTCATATATAAAGTACAAGATCTCAAAAATAGATTTCGAAGTTCAAATTACGCCACGCCTCGAAGATACGTAAGGTCACCTATGATTTATAGTTACGAATATACAAGAATAACTGTCTTGCTAAGCGAACTGATCTGTTTATCGTAACAGAATTTTATGTTAACATAATAGCACCTCCAACTGTCACTAGACTCGGGTCTTCACTAAATGTGATGGTTACAGGCTTTACTCCACCACGCTGGTCAAGTGCGGGTTGGTGAACTTCACACACCGTCGAGAAATTTATGGAGGATTTCCGTTACAGTAGCAAGTGGTAATCAACTTCTGATAAGGACATTACGAAGATTTGAATCTAGGAGCTCCCGAGACCAACATTCAAATACTAGGCTTACTGCTTTACCACACAATTTTATATAATTATACAAAATTAATTCCCTAGAAATTGTGCATGTCCGCTCGTCCATTCAGCAGACTGTTAGTATAATCCGTAATTGATATAGGTAATACATTTTTATCATGACGTTTTAATATCAGAAAAAAAAAACTAAAGAAAAAATCTAGAAAAATATTTTCTAACGTACCGTTCCTATTGATAAAGATTTATCCCATCATCTGGGGTATGGTTGGATAGAAAAGTAGACCCCATGTTATTTTGTGAGAACCAGTCTATCTGTGTACAAATTTTTATGAAAATTCGTTTAGTGTGTTAGGCGTTACAGCGTCACAGACATACAGACAGAATTAGTTTCGAATTATAATATGATTATGTTTCAGTCACTTAGCAAAACACAGCTACAGACTACACATTAATATGGACACAAATATAATAGACACAGAAGTAAAAATTATGGAACAAAACACATATTCTTAATACACAATACTGTACCATTAATGGGAGTAACCAGTTCCTGACTAGGGGACCCTGGGGTAAGGGGGCGTTTCATTGGGGATCCAGGAGGGAAGGGGCATAGGACAGAGGACAGGAAATTCTGAGGGTAGGTTCATAGAATGTCAAATAACCCAGGGGGAAGAGGGCACAGCTTTGGGTACCCAGAGGGAAGAGCGCATATGAGGACAAAGCACACAGGAAAAAGTGGACAGGAGACTCAGAAAGTAGGGACACAGAACAGAGGACGTAGAGAGTAGGACACAGTACTGGGGAAGTACGAGAATTCAGGGGGAACAAATCTGAATATTTCTTTATTCAATACATAATACTTCGTAAAATACGTATTTATGCCAAAACTAGTTATATAACCCGCTCCCCTATTACCTAAAACTTGCAAACGGCAAGCAGGCAGCAAACGAACAGCAATATCATTGACTGTCATTATGTGTCAAAATTGCTTGCTCAACGCTCGCTGATTAATACTGTACACTTTTTCCTATGAACTTACGGCCAATACCTATTATGTTTCACGATTGTCCCTGATACGTAATACGAATTTGCGATCTACGAGCCATTATCGCCAAATTTTCGTAATCGTTTGCAAGTTACGTAATAGTGACGAAGGTCAGCTGCCTCGCCTTCAATGTCCTTCCTTGGCATACTTATTATACACAAATGTTAATGAATTACGGGGTTTTTAATAAGATCTCTCCAAGAGGCATGAATATTCTTTCATGTGTTTCCCTATCAAAGATCTCTTAATACCATATATATACCATATATATATATATATTCATTCATACCATTTTACTTCATAATACAATTTCACACGTCTACAGAGTAAACACAACCATAAATCTATAAATAATCTGCATTAGTACTCCATATTACTCTGTAACTTTCAAAATTGGCGGTTCTTTCACTTCAATTCAAATATAAGTTTGATATTAGCGTCGATTTCTTTATCAGCGGCTCGGTACGGAGTTCCGACTACTGGCTGAAGGAGGACGTACTTAACCCTTGGTGGCTCCAGGACGTCGTCGTTGGCGCACAGTTTCCGTAGGAACCACCAGACGGTGCAGTTGTCGTATTGCAGCATTTTTTTGTAGAACTGAACTGCTAGGAACTGGAAATGAAAAATATAGGACATCAGACTTATCAACATTCTAAAAAGTAACAAAATACAATAATAAAAGAATTCATGTGGGTGGGTGGCGTGTGTTTTCATAAAAAGTAGTATATTTATAATTTCAAAATATAATCTATCTCGGTGTCAAATTTCATTGGGAACCATTCAGTCGTCAGACCCAGTAGTGGGACAGTTATGGGTTGTGATGAAGACAACATATCGGTTAGATTGGGGTCACATTGATGTCTGTATTGTCAAAAACATATTTATCTTACTAATATTATAATAATATTGTTAATTGTATATCAAAATAGAAGTAACATCTAGTGTAAGCACTAAAAATGTTGTTAATGGTTGTTGTCTATGATTTGTCAATAAAAAGTCAGTCTGTTGAAAAAGCACCTAACCAGCATTTCAATTAACCTAAAAGTATTAACAAATATTATAAAATCGAGTTTTTGTAAGTATGGATGGATGTATAATTGTATGTTACTCTTTCAAGAAAATACTACTTGACTTATTTGGATGAAACTTTACAGAAAAATAAGTTTTATACCTACATCAGATACACATAGGCTACAATTTGCAATGATTTTATGAAAATTGTAAAGATCCTATCATTTTAGGCACTGAGAGTTTTAAATATAACAATGACCAAATCCTGCTGTTTTTTTGATATTGATCCTGAATGCGAAGCGATGGCTCACAGGTTCAATTCCCGACTGAAACAAGTTAGGTAGCATTTGTCAAGTGAACTTACCTGTAATTGTCTCGGCTGTCTGTCCCGCAAGTATGGGGCGACGCTGGCCAGTGCTACCTCCAAGTGCTGGCCACTCAAGCCCAGATCCCGTGCAAGGGCTGGCAGCTTGTTAAGGAGTGTGACCTGCAGGAAATACGCTGGTGCGAGGCGGTAGGCCGCTCCCGTGTCCTTTAAGTAACTCTCTCCAGCTGACAGTGTTAGGAATTTGAAGAGCTGTGGCAATGCTTCCCTAGAAATACGGATAATGATAGATTTAAAACAATAAAAAATCAAATAGATTTACTTAATACACCTATTAGAACGTAATCTTCACACCTAAGATTCAATGTGTTGAAAGAGACATAAAATAAAACAAGTAACAAACAAGAACAATTCTTTCACAGGCACATTCTTGACAGGCCGGTTGGTCTAGTGGTTAGTGAACCTGACTACTACACCGGAGGTCGTGGGTTCGATTCCCACCCAAGTCAAACTTTTCTATGATGAACACAAATGTTTGTTCTGTGTGTCTGGGTGTGTAATAAAAATATCTTTTTAACTATGTATTTGAAGGTATATATGTACATGTTTATCAGTTGTCTGATCACCACAGTACAATTTAATGCTTAGTTTGGGGTCAGATGTCCGTGTGTGAAAAATCCCGAAATATTTATTTATTATATATGCAAAAATAATTTTGTCCATCTGTCTGTTCTGTCTATAAAAATTCCAAATCAAATTAATACTGAATATATACATATATACATTATATATCATTATGTTCATATTTATATATAGATGTGTCGGTAACGGTTACAGTGTTGAGAGTTCAACGGTTTTTTCATAAATGTAATTCAGTTTTACAACACTTTAACAGTAAAATAAATCTACACGAACCTGTGTTTCAGGGCACCTCTTAAGCACAGACCAGTATAAAGTATCAAACTCCTAAGGAAGTAAATTAGATAGTAATAAAGTACTCACTTAACAGCCCTCATCCGTACAAAGTCTCGAGAGAGTTCCGCTATAACAACGAGCAGGTTTAAGGCGGCGCGCGTCCCCCGCGGCTCGCGCGGCTGCAGCCGACACACAAGCCCCGCCCAGCACCCGTGGACTAGCGGCAGCAGCTCGTCCTGGACACACAATGGCATACCGTAATACTGGACTGAGGAAATGCGCCGACGAACACACACACGTAGACGGTATGTTCGCACATACACTAAAAATAAATTATAAGTCAACATTTTGCTTTTTACAAGTTTTTATTTAACTTGCAATGTATATTTATTAGTCAAATTTTGCAAGCGTAATTAGACCCACTTCCTCTTACACTAAGAAGTTGAAATTTCGCGTAATTTTTTTATTCTGATGACAATGCATTTTTATGATAAGCATAACGTGATAATACGTTCAGGATTGGCTCCAGACAAGGGAACTCCTCAACGGTTAACAATACAGTTATGTAACTTCGTGTTTCTTTGTATTATAGATCTATAATTAAAGCTTGTGCTTTTAAATATTTTTAATTTAACTTTGTTCAATAATGTGTATGTAACAGATAATGCAAGGATGGACAAGAAATGGATGGACACACATTACGGATTAAACTTAACACACTTATGACAACTCTATGAAAAACCTCTTCAAAATGCAAATTTTCCATGATGTATTCCCTTCATGGAAGCAAATGGTAATTAATTTGCAATAACAATTCGATCTCTACATCTCAGCTCAGGAGTTTTTACTTGGGAGTACCAATTCATATGACTCTATTTTTGTTCTTAAGCTTTAAGTCATTTGTTCCGATTTAAATGAGCGACATCTAGCGAGTAGTTTTTGATTTAACTCTAATAATGGGTATCGAATTGACTTTGATTATGTTGATAATGTTATCATTTTATAACATTTTTTTTATGCTATCCCTTTCCGTTCCAACAATCACCTGATAGTCTCTCAGGATGGGTAATCCCCGCATCAGGATATGCATGGCCAGGATCCCTTCCTCCAGTTCCTTGCTGCCAATGAAGTGGATGCTCCGCTTCAGGATGGATATGATCACTGACACATACTTCGGAAGGGGCGGAGTCTCTTCTGAAACACAATTTTACAACTGTCAAGTCACGTCACCTACATGTCGTATATAGGATTCTTTAAAGTGACAAATCTTTTATATCTAAACGTACCACAATACATTAATGAAAACCGCATTATAATCGGATCAGCCTTGTTTAAGATTTAATAAAGCGAAATTTTCTGCCAAACAGAACATAATATATCAAATTTATGAGCAAAACAGAACGAATTATTCTAATAAAAAATACCTCAGGATAAGTCACGGCCATCTGATCCCAAACTAAGCATTAGCTTGTATGACGATCAGACAACTGATAAACATACATACATACATATATACTTAGAAATGCATATATAGATATTTGTTTGTTTGTTTGTTTAGATATTTATTTAACACCCAGACACAGAACAAACATTCCTGCTCATTACAGAAAAGTCTATTGTGGATGGGAATCGAACTCACGACCTCCGGCCCAGCAGTCAGGTTCAGTAACCAACAGACCAACAGGTCAGTCAAAAATACAGATAATACCATTATATCACTTTATTAGAAAAAAAATAAACTTACTAGTAACCGTATCATCATAATCCAGTAAATCTTCCTCTCTCTTCTTAAGATCCTCTCTATACATCTCCTCCGCACTCTTACCCGTCTCCTTCTCAAACTCTTCGTTATTCAACAGTTTCTCCACTTTCTCAGTATTCTCCACGTATTCAGTGAATTCTTTGAAATAGTCAGTGTTTTTTTGTACACTACGTTTCGGCAATGGGAACCAATTGTAGACGCATTGGATGAAACATTCAAATACTTGTAGATACGCAAAAAGATCCTTTTTGTGATATTTGTCACAACTCCATAATAGAACCTAATAATTAAAAAAATTTATAATAATAAAATAGTTTTTTTATTATATACCATTATAGTAGAAAAGGAAAGTGACTTGACTCCATCCCAAATGATGGACGAAATTAGCTGGCGGTCGGTAGTAGAGTGACCGTTAGTGGCAATTTTTTTTTTACTTTCTATAAATTATTGCTTGATAAGACCACTATCCTACCTGATGGTAAGTGGCGATGTGGTTTTAGTAAAGCGCACTAATTTGTAATAGTCTTCTTTATTCTTTGGACACCTCCGTGCTTTGCAGGGCACGTAAAGTCGTCAGACTTTGTTACTGTTACATAGCAGCCGTTAAGCCACGTCGGGGCTTTCGAGTGGCTTAAAAGCTTCCGTCAGTTATATTGGCCACTAACCCAACCAATCCGGAGCAGTGTGGTAAAGTATGCTGTAGTCCTCCTCAGTCACGATGAGCCACCTTACTTAGTAATGGGTCAATAATGGGTTGAAACTAGCTTGCCAGTTCTTACAAACTGAATGAAATTACATTCAAAACACGTTTGAACTTATGTTAAGGGGAAAAACTGACTTTCTGCCGCACACAGTCGCTAATGTTTACTTAAATCGCTCCTTAGCATAGAATTTGTATAGAGATTGTGTACTAGGGTATCATCAACGACCGTTACCTGTTCGACATAAGAAACTAATACTCACATCTTCAACAATAGCGTATAAATACTCCAAGATGGAGTTGTCGCTGTACGTCATCACTACTGCTAGTATCTGCAGCGCTGACTGCACGTCCCACGCCTGGGGACATAGGAAAGAGAGGATTACTCTCCCTCTCTTACACTCACTCACACACACATAAACACACACACAGTAATCACAATCTAAATCTCTATCTTGCTAATATGACTCGGTGTTAGTAAATATTTTTTCAGTCAGTCAGTCAGTAAATATTTTTTTCATTTTAGTGTATCGTAGAAGTTTAATTAAGAAAGTTATGTATGTCTCCTACATTAAATTAAGTCTTTTATCTATACTAATATTATAAAGCTGTAGTTTGTTTGTTTGTTCCCTTGAACGCGCCAATCTCAGGAACCACTAGTCCGATTTGAAAAATTCTTTCAGTGTTAGATAGCCCATTTATCTAGGATAAATCTATATTATCATGCTAAGATCAATAGGAGCGGAACACCAATGAATAATTTTTCAAAAACGGGGGATTTTTTTTCTATTGACAGCTTCCGCTGCGTGCGCTGCGTAAACGGTTAAAGTTTCGCAGAAATCATGTATGACAGAATTGCTCTCCTTTAAAAGTTCTATAAAAAGTTAGCCCAAAGTAACTATTCCACGTAGACGAAGTCGCTGGCGGAACCTAGTATTAGATAAAGCTAGATTGTAATATTTATATTAAAAAAAAATTGTGCTTATATTATAAATGCGACAGTAACTAAGATTAATGGATAGATGGATGTTTGTTACTGCTTCACGCAAAAACTATACAATACAAATTTCTCACGGAGATGAACTATAGTTTGTAGTCTGTTTGTAGAATAATACACGAGTAAACGCTACTTTTTATCGATACAGCACACAGGGAAATCCACCGGCAGACCCTACTTGTTAAAATTTTAATTTGACTAATACCTTCGTGACCTAACGTGACTAATACCTCTAGGACCTAACGTGACCGATAAATTTTGTAACCTAACGTGACTAATACCTTCGTGACCTAACGTGACTGATACCTTCGTGACCTAACATGACTAATACCTACGTGACTTAACGTAACTAATACCTTCGTGACCTAACGTGACTGATACCTTCGTGACCTAACATGACTAATACCTACGTGACTTAACGTGACTAATACCTTCGTGACCTAATGTGACTTATACTTTCATGATCTAACGTGACTAATACCTTCTTGAGCCTCAGTGAGATCTGGCTGGTGCAGTAGTCAGCATTGTGCGCTATTAGCGCACCCCCGCCGGGTAACGAGCACGCGTGCGCGATGTCTTCAAGCGCACGCGCACCGCACGCGTATATGACTTCGTACTTACTGCCTACACACAAATACGTCAAAGCCATTTTAATTTGGGATCGGCACAGGTGGCCCTGGGGGAATGGGGAACAGGGGCTTACGAGGAAGGGGGCAAAGTACGGAGGGCCCAGGAGGAATGGATAAAGGCAGAGAACTCAGGCGAAAGAGGGCACAGGGCAGGAGAAAAAGGACCGGGGGCCCAGGAGGGTACGAGGGATAAGAGGACTGGAGGACCCAGGAAGAAAGGGCACAATAGGTCAGGGGACCCAGGGTGCATAATAGAACAGGGGACCCAAGAAATTCATTTAATTAATGCCAAAACTTAAAGACATCTAAACTATAATTGAACGTACACACCGACGCTGGCAACTTATTCGGTTCTTCCGCTCGTTGCTTTACTATTTACATGAAGAAAAATTTATCAGAAATATTTAACAAAAATAATCATCTCGCTAATATAAACTTTCAAAGTAATTTATTGACTCTTTCGATTATACATCAATGTAACTCACCGACTCTCTCAAGCACCAAGCATAGTGTCTTCAACAGGAAGGGCTGGTATTCACTCCCCAGCCGCAGGGCAAGCTGACCCAGCCCCTCAGTGATCAGACACGACACCGCGACATTGCGTTGCGACTGTGCGACAGTACGACACGTGTCTGACGCAGGCTGGGTGCGCACTCGTGCGTGCTGGTAGCTTATGTCCGTGTACCGGACTTCTGTTGCGCCCTCGTATAGACCTGTATATTGTTAAGTTGAGAAAGAGAATTCCGAAACGGCGATAATCCCAATTAAAATTAGATTTTTAAGTATTTGAAATATGATATAAATAAACTATTTTTGAGTTAAACGTAGAATAAACTATCGTAGAATATTTTGTAGAAGAGATTAAAATTATTAATTACAACATGCGGTAATTATTGTAGTAATGACTAGGAACCGCGTACGGCTTCGCTCGCGTGATATGTTGTTAATAAGTAGCCTATGTGTTTCTCCAGACTACAATCTATTTCTGTGTAGAATTTCATTCGGAGCTGTTTAGTAGTTATTGCCCGAAAGAAGTACATACATCCATTCATCCATCCTCACAAACTTTTTCATATATGAGTAGGAAGTAATAAGGCATGGGTACTCAACAGCGGGCCTGCGGTCCGTAATGTGGACCACAAACGGATTTTAAATGATGTAAGCAATATATATGGACTTCTTTTATTAGGCAAGTTCTGTGAGTAATTTACAAGGAATGGTCAAAGGCCCGTAGTAAATATATGACTCAATAGTGTGGCCCGACTGTCAAAAAAGTTGAGCAGCTCTGAACTAGAAGCTTTTACCTGGCACGCTATCCTTAACCCAGGCCCTTGGATTGTAGACGCTCGGGTCCAACGTCTCGGCCTGGGTGAGACGAGGCTCGTTGGTCCCGATGTCCAATGGAAGGTACCATATGTCCTCCTGTATGTAGGTGTTTATAATGCGCTTCGCCAGGCTTGTTGGGGCTCCGGGTGCTGGTACAGAAATTATTTAAAATAAGTATCTAACTGTAGATCTATTTATTTATTCATATTTATGTCAACTCTTATTTGGAGCCTGTGGAGAGTTGTTGAATATCTAACT
>DWJZ01001952.1:0-21071 GCA_018249125.1 Asbolis capucinus
GTCTTTGAGAACTTTACATGTTAATAAATTTAGGTTTGAATTGAAGGTGTCGTTAATGGACAAATGTTATTATTCTGTAAATGAATACATGAATGACATGAAAACTATTCAATCCATTTAATATTTAATAAGAAAATCCCTACACATAACTTTAGGAATAAGTATAAAATTGCAGTACCCTATGCCCGAACAAACTACGGGAAAAAAACAATACTGTTTGAGGGGGCAAAGATCTACAATAATTTATAAAAAAATCTAACATTGTTAATACATTTAAGAAAGCTCTTAAAGAATTTGTGCAATTAATAGACTCATGCACTGTGTAGACTTTTTATTATCATAATTAATGCACCAGTGGAAAATTTGTATTTACTTAAAATTTTATACTTAAGGATCTTATAGTAAGTGAAACATTGTTTCTTATGGGAATAAAGTCTTTAAACCTAAACCTACTTCAAAATACTAATAAAAACTGAAATCGTTCAAGGCGATTCAGAAACAAGCGGTAACGAATTCACCAACAAACCCACAAATTTATGAACAATTCTATGAAGCATTGTTATTACAGACTACCCAGTAGCCTACAAGGCCGTTTCAATTTACGTATAATTATATTATGTTGGCTTTTCAAAATATAAGTATTTGAAACACGATTTCAATTAAGTAAATGCATTTTGCTCAATAGACTGTATCGGAATCGAACGTTATATTCAATAACATTTCTATTCAAAAATATCAAGTGCTATTCATGCCCGAAACAGTTATTTCGATGCCATATAAGTACGGATTATCTAAAATGAGGATCAACATCAAACATAGTACCTTGAAATTCGTAAAACTCCTGAAACTAGTAATCTAGGCACATGATGAAAAATAAACAGATGTATCTTCCAGTGTTTTTTTAATTTCTACCGTGTGGGGATAATATTAGGGATGAAATTTATTTGAAGAGAACTTTGTTATAATCGGATAACTTTCCGACTTTTTTAGACAAACCGCTCAGCTGAAAAAAGATTCTCTTGCATCGTTTGTCAGGATGGATGGATGTCTGTTACTCCTTCACGCAAGAACTACTGCACCGATCTGGATGAAATTTGGCACAGAGATCCATAATAGCCTGGAATAAAACACACCATGCAGGCGAAGCCGCGGGCGGTCTCCAATGATTACAAAAACCACAAGTTTATTTTAATTTTCACTGATTTCATCATATCAATATAATAAATCCAAATAAATAATACTAATAGAATGACAATGAAATTACAAACTAAACAGACATTTTTGGAACAATGCCTGTAGGCCCACAGCGTATAAATTCAGAGACAATTCGCCTGAAGAAACTAAGCACGTACCAGCGGCACGTGTACGCCATCTTGCGGACAGATGTTGACGATTTACCGCTACACGAATATTATTTTTGCCCTTAAATTACTACGATTATACGCTTTATAACGTTTTCATATGTGTTTATGTATCTTGGCTTTATTTAACTCATTGGCCCACTGAGCACAGATTTCATTTCAAACTAAAAAGGCCTAGAACATGGCACCATGCTGCTTTAAACTGGATGCGGAGTGTCGAAAGTTTTTTTGCCACCCGAAGGCCTCTGATCGACATGGTTTAACGATTGCTTTCTAAAAGGTACAACTGAGACAACAGGCTTTACTTGCTCATGCAATTTATGCGACTAAGGTCACCCATCCTCCTTATGACCGCGACCGCAGTTGCTTAACTTTTCTATTGTCGACAATTAAAACAAACCTAGGTACGTGCATCTTATTACACGAGAAATTATGTAATTCTGTAATTTTACTATTGACTGCACTCACTTTGCTTTGGTACATTTAAAGGTCGTTTCTACATAAATTTAACTAATGCTGTATTTTTACTAAATAGAACAGACAGTTACAAGTCTATTAAAAAGGTTCAGAACGCACATCTGCTAGCAATAAAACTTTGTCAAATTATTGGTCAAAGTTAAAGGATAACTAAAATTTTGAAGATCTGGAGCACGTGATGTGGAATACAAAGGACTTAGGAAAACTACAAGAATTATACATACCTCATTGGAAGTAGGAAAATATTTTAATATGATGAGATTAATGTTATTAATGCGAACGTTTCTGGATAGACGGATCTTTGTTCATCTTTGACGCAAAAAGTGACCTATTGCTAGTAATAACAAGTAATAATTTAATTTTACAAGCTTTTATTTAACTTGCAGTGTGTGTTTTTATGTTAGTATATTTGTATATTTGTCTGTTACGGGTCAAAACAAACCCCATCAAACAAAACTGCATCAAAATCGGACTCGTAATTTTGAAGATAACGCAACAAAAACATCTCTTCTCACCCCAAACGTACTCGTACATACCATCTCCATACCGTCGCCAGCAAAAATGTGACTGAGCGGATCTGAACAAATTTTGTCACAGAGATAGATTAAAATCTAGAATAGCACATAGGCTAGTTTTTATTAACCCACTACACGACCCAAGCTGCGGATCGAACCTAGTATTAACTAAAAAAGGCACGCTAACAATATAGATTTCCCAGTATACATAAAACATTAATCAAAGCAACGTCTACCGAGTAAACTAGTTTCTAATAAGATTTTTGACACAGCTAAAGTAAACCCTCATAGTCTCGAACAGTCAGCAGAATATTACACTATTTATCATTATAATTTTGCACCAGATGGTGCACTTTAATTAGACACTGCGCTATTCTTGTTAAAATTTTATCAAAGGTAGCGAGCATCTAGTCGTCGTATGAAGATACATACGTCACTGAAATATCACTTCAGCAAACAATAATTTGTCCTTCGAGTTTTTCCTCGTTTTCTATATTACTTTCCTCACTTGTAAACGACGTTTCCTCATCACATATATCTATATTTATTTTGATAGTTCCTATAGTATCAGCAATCCGCATTATGGGAATAAGCCAACACTCGAAGAAACCAATCTTGTCCCTCGGTTCGTATCGATTATGGCGAAAACTTGGCAAGTATCCATTTGAGAACAGGAACATATTTAGTTTGAAGATATTATTCGATATTTATAACTTAATTATTTGTATAATAACTTAACCACTAATTTAAAATTTCAAAAATAATAATCACAAAAAAGAGTCAGTCTAAATAAATTGTTATGAAATGAATTTGAATTATAAGAGAAACGAGACGGACTCGCGCACGAAGAGTTCCGTACCTACCATTTATAAAAACGAAAAAAAACATATTTGTTGTATGGGAATCCCCTTAATAAAACAGTTGTTATGCAATCAAACGGGTTCACTTGCTAGATCATCATCATTGCAATCCATAACTGTCTCATTGTTGGGCTGCAGTCTCCAATCAAATTGCGGGGTACAAGCCACCGTCCACCACGTTTGCCAGGTGCGAATTGGTGGAATGACCACCAATTTTCTTTGAGACCTTTGTAGAGAAGATGTTGCAGGTTTCCTCACGACATTTTCCTTTATCGTAGCAAGTAATAATCAACTTTTGATGTAACATTTAAAATTAATGGTGTGCGCCGGGAGATTTGAACCTGACGATCGAGAGACCACAACAATCGGCCGCCGTCAATGAGGACTAGTGCCTCCTGGAACCTCTGGAAATGGAATTCATGACATACTCCGTTAAGCAAACTGGTGCGCAATATGAGCCGGTGGCTAATGTTACTCCAAGAGCTCTCGCGACAGCGGGTAGCCCTCTGGATGTCGAGTGTGGAAGGGCGTAAACCCCATGTGTACAACACTATACTAGTTCTACTTTTGCTACCTATGTACTTCTAGCGGGACTGCGGCGAAGGGTCACGAGGGTCACAAGGTCAGGAGGGCTAGTGCCTCTATGAAAGGGACTCCGCTTTTGAGCGGGGGGACCTATCGTATATCACACACTGGTTGGTGTAACAGTCAGTTTCCTGACATAAACATTAATGCGTGATATTAAAGTTGAGCTTAGCAAGCCCTTAATGAACGCCATCTTACTTTATCATATTGATTAAGTTTGGACGTTGGAAAATATCCATCTGTAAATTGTGACTGGATTCGAAAATATTGCAATCTTCCAGCAAAGCCAAATTTGAACCCGCTAAATGGTTTTCTTTTAATTCTCTTTGCCTCGCTTATTTCTCTTTGGACAGTATCCATTACGGCGCTGGATAACTCGTTTTCTCGGTCAGCTTCTATTTTCAAATGTTTTATTTTATTCCCGTCTTTTACTACATTAATATACGCCGTCTCTATAATAATTTTACAGAAAGTAAAATACTTGCTAAACTGAATTTGGTTTTATAATTTTTCTGTTCCATTTTCAATTACCTACGAGAATGTCAAGTAGCTATTTTAAACCTGTTATAAGAGTAGAATTATTCAAAATTAAATTTAAAAGTGACCTTCGTATTCTGGGGAATAGTGACAACTGAATTTGTTCTTGGAATAAGTAATAACAATATTATCTAATATTGACGATACTAACTGCCACACTCAGAGGCGTTAATGGTTACACAATTTGCTCCTTAGTGTCGATATTGGATACAGACTTGGGACTGGCACATTAGTGTGATGAAGAAGTAATTGGTGACCCAAGTTGAAATTTAGGTTATTGAAATAGGTTGACCATCGAGTGAAAAACCAGCGAATTCCAAGGCCTATACAACTCACGTACTACTTGTTGTGGTTGATACAATTTTGATGATGATGCAAACTTTTTATGTACAAGTTTATGTTATGATTATAATGACTGTTAACAGGTGATTATGAAGGCCTTGTATATATTATATTCTACTCAACGCACCAATATTATGAATGCGAAAGTTTGTAATGTGATGGATGTTTGATAGTCAGCGCAGAAACTACTGAACAAATTTGAATGAAATTCTGGCACTATTATATGTATTTTCTTTTCTTTCTTACCTAAGCAATATGGGTAGTAAATGAAAAATCGTGAAATGATCACATCAAAAATATATAAACATATTACTGTTTTAACACATATTGTCACAGAGCGTACCAATAGTTGGTTGTTGCAGTCAGATTTTTTGTTTCTTAATTATATTTCTTGTTCTAGAATAAGTAATCATTCTCTAGCTATGTTTACAAACAAGTTCTGGAATCCGTTTGACATAAAGACCTCGAATGCGTGGTTCTAATTTTCTAGCCAATACGATCTCGCATTCAGGTCCGTCGACATTTGAAAGCCGCAGTATTTTCACTACTTGCCGGCACTTGACACGTTTTTACTTTCATCGCGTCCCAGAATTTTAAGGCAGCATTTTTTCATGCGAATGGTTGAGGGCATAAGAGGCTTTCATATTTTAAACAGTCTCACCGCTTAGAAGGTCAAGTGTCAGCTTTATTTTGTACTTTTGGTCCGCAACTCGCATTTTAGTTGCATATGTTCTAGATCTATGTACGTTCTCTTTGAGTTTTCACTACGATGAAATTTTTTAAATTTGTTCAAGGTCTTGTCTTGCCCTGAAGGCAAGAAAGCTATTTAATATTTTTATTGATAATTCTTTTCATTTGACAGTTAAAAACAGGCATATTTACAATTTTATTATTGCGCGTCGCAGGATTTAAATCAGAACCTCGTGTTCGAGAGACGTATGATCAAATCACGAGACTAGCAGAAATAGGCCACTTTTCATTAACACTTTACGAGAGCGAAGAAACAGGTGGTAATTTCTTAGCCATAATTTCAATAGATCGTAACCGTTTCGTAGCTCAGTGATTTGAAATATGTAGTCCTAAGTTTGTCAGGATGGATGGATATTTCTTCACGCAAAAACTATTAAACGGATCCGAATGAAATTTGACACAGAGATAGATTATAATCTAAAATAATACACATACTTTTTACCAACGTACGTATTTTGTTTGCGTGTTTGCCGTGTGAAGGCGTTAATCAGAAAGCCATAATTTCAGCGAGTCGTGGACATGGCGTCGTAGCGCAATCATTTAAACTAATAAAGATAATATAGTACTTACGTGGTACATTTCCCAGCACTAGCAACCGCTAGATGAACAGTTATGAGCAAAGCTGCTAGGGCAGCCATCGTTTTATATTTAAACTCAGCACATCTCCAACGGATACCGTTCCATTCACAGCGTCTTAATCTGAAAAAAATAAAAGAATCTGTTTAGATAATTAAATTATGTATATGACAAAAGAAGAATTATATCACTAAAAGGTTTTTTTTTCTATTTCAGTTTTGTTTTATGTTTTGGAGGTGATGAGACATCAGTTTTGTTTTATGTTTTGGAGGTGATGGAGGTGATGATGAGGGTTATGGTAGACTCTCAAAATGTCTACTCCAATTTGCGCACCATCATTAAATAAATAAATATCTTTGGACATCTCTCACACGGGCATCCGATCCAAAACTAGACATCAGCTTGAACTATGGTGATCAGACAACTGATAAAGATACATATATATTTTGAGATACATACTTATATAGATATTTCCACACAGAACAAACATTCCTGCTCATCACAGAAAAGTTGGAGATGGGAATCGAACCCACGACCTTCGGTGCAGCAGTCAGGTTGAATAACCACTAGACGAAACAGTTTGTCATCGTTTTCATTTTTATTAGGTTTAACATTTTTAGACTGTAGGAGATTCCATTCATCTGTGTGTAAAATAAAACATGGTATTATCTACTTGTGAATTACCCTGATGAACGATGGACGATGTTATTTATGCTACTAGATCATCTGTCTGCTCATTTATGTACTAAGGGCCCTAAAATATAAATTTAAAAGGAGTTTTTTACTACACTAGATCTCTCGTTATCATCCCGCCGGTCGAGTCTTTCATTATGCGTATAGCTAAGAAATAGAATAACTTGCCGACGTCAGTGTTCCGCCCATGTATGATGTTGGAGTTTTCAAGAGAAGATTGAATAGACATTTACTATGTTAATGTGTCCAACTTCTTAGATATAATCACCACTTACCATCAGGTGGGATCTATTTATTAACTTATTCGACGTAATAAGTTCCACTTTCAACTACGAACCGCTTTTATAAAATAATAAAAAGCAAAACAATGTTTTGCAATTAAAATATTTGCAATTAATCTTTTTGTAATCACTAATACAAAAAAATACACAAAAATTCATAACTGTATTTTTAACCATGTTCCCTTGTCTGTAGTTAATCCTAAACTTAGTAGCAAGCCATACTTATGAAAGGCTCATACAAAATTTCAGGTCCGTAGTGTAAGAGGAAGTGGATGTAATTAAGCTTGCAAGATTTCACCAAAACACTTAACAAACAAACAAACAAACAAACATACTTACATACTAACGTACACTAAAAGTTAAATAAAAGCTTACAACAAGAATTCCTAAATCAAAGTTCATCGCTACTCATAACTGTCCCACTTCTGGGAACAAATCTCCTCTCACAATGTGCCATAGTCCACATGCCATCGCCACCACACGGGCCATGTGCGGATTGACTTCACACACCTTCGAGAACTCTCAGAAGCGCAGGTTCCCTCACGATGTTTCCCTTCACCGTAGCAAGTGATAATGAACTTCTGATACGCACATAACTTTGAAAATTTGCGTATTTGAACACAGGGTTATCCCGTAATTCAAAGTTATTACAAGTCAACTAACAAAAATATATTCATATTTTAACTTATTGATTCGAATATATTTTCAACAACCAGATTTATCAGTATAAGTACACGAAGACCCTTTCAAGAAATTGTCATTCCTTATCGGTCGCGGGCTACAACATACTAAAATTGGTCGAACGTAATAGTTAAGAGCATCACTTAAACTTGGTAAGGCCTTATTTATGATACATAAAAGCTTTACAGCCTGAGAGACGGTGACCTAAACAGACTTTATGGAGGCCCTTCGCACATAACCAATCTGCATTGTATTGGGCCGTAGTTTGGTATATTAAGTTACACCCGTTTTTAATATACCAATCTATGTAATACCAATCAAACGCAGTGGTAACATAAGTTTGAACGTTGATTTGATTTGATTTTCGAAATGATGGTCGTATAAATGATTGTCACTTGTTACGGTGAAGCACTACATCTCGAAGAAACCTGCACTGGGTTCTCAAAGGTGTGTGAAGTCCACCTATCTGCACTTGGCCAGCGTGGACCTGTACACCTCATTACAAATGGAGACCGTCCTTATATTTTTAAACATTCTAAATTGAAATAAATTCATTTGCTAATGAATTTTAATAATATTCTCTAAGAAATTCGACTCGCCTCTTATTTAAATATTCTTCAAGGATTCTTGTTACTGAAATGGACAAGTGAACAAAGAAATTACGTCTAGAGGTCAGACATAACAAATTGTTAATCAGAATTCATTATAAAATCGTTTCGAAGCCTCTATTGCTAATAAAAACATTTGACTTACAACAAGTTATCTTTGATTACAAATAATATGAATTGTCTTGATAAGTGAGGCAATAAATTTCGAAGGTGCCCACTGTACATTGTATTTCTAGATACTTTTTAGATTAAATTATTGAACTATATTATAATATTTTAGCAAATCCGATGACTGGTAAGATAGGAATTGTCTACAGAGATATTTGGCAATATCCCAGGATTGGTTATGGATTTTAAATCCGTAACCAAATATAAGATATCTTAATAATAATGTATTCTTCTGACTTTCATTAAGTGAACTCGTACCTACAATGAAATAAAATATTTTGACTTTGAACAAAAAATAATTTTATTACATTCTTATTCATCCAATTTATTTATAAGAAAAATTATAGGCACTTATGTATAATACAAATTGCAATAATAATATCGTGATATGAGCCGTCATATGAAAACTTCTGTTACCTAAATAACACTGAAATTTAATTGTTATTATTGTTTGTAACAATGTTATTTAAAGAGATTTGTATTAGTAACTATAGAAGTACCTTGAGAATAATTTATTGCTCTTCGCGCACCACTGTAGGTTGTACGGAACATCAGCCGATCCTGCGACCTTTTTCGCCATTGTACTAATTTTAAATTGTACAAAAACCATCGCGATTGTACCATAATTCTTTTGTATTTTTATTATCTTTTCTTTCTTCATCAATCGTCAAAAGTTAAACTGCACCTAAAATATGTTTTTAAACTAATAACGTCGCGGATTCTAAACTGCATCTGGGTCGATATAACAATAAAGAAATCGTGAGTACCCATTTGCATTAAAAATGCTTCTAAAGTATAAGCAAAGTCTAAGTTAGAAATAGCTAATATAATATAATAAATTTGTGCGTAAGTTACGAGCTTACTGAATTCCGTGTTGACAGACAAACGAATGGCGCATCACAAACATTCTAGTGGACAGCAAACATATATCCATTACATAGCCAAATGGCTAGAACGGTTAATAGAACGACGAGAAAGAAAAAAGAAAAATAACAGAAAGACTTCATTTACAGAAAGATTAAATTAGGATGAATTTGTTTCTTAAAAAACGAAATACTCGACTGCGATAAATGAATTAGTACGCTTTTTGGCTATTAACCATTCTGAACATATGTATGTATGTATATACTACATACTTTTTTTTTAAATGGTCATTTCACAATCTTTCATTTGATGCAGGTTTGTTTACAGTTTTTTTCGTCATTCACCTTAGTTATTTAAATTAGCGAATATCTGGGAAAACTTTAATTAGGATAATTTTATATTGTAATTATGTTTCTAAATTGGAAATACTAGCATAATTTAATATTATAGAATATGTATTTTAAATATTTTTATTATATACTTATTATGAAAATTGGATCACGAACAACCAAAGAAGTTAGGACAGTTTTCGAGATCAAAAACATGATACAATTTGGAATAAACTGTTTTTAAACAAAGAATTCAATACTTAAAAGAAAATTGTAATACATATATGTATGTATAAGATGCATTAAATACTTACGGATACAAAACGACTGACTGAGCAACATTACATCACACAGTGACGTCATATTTTGTGACGTCATCGCCCTCATAGTCGTTAATAGTACTTTAAATTGCTTCTTAATACAGAATCTCCATACAAAACTCTTATAAGGAGTGATTTAATTAACAATTAACATCTCAAAGTGCTCTCAAGCTATGAGAGTTTGCTATCTCGCTTGCACTACTACATATATATACGATTGACGATTAATAGCTAAAAAAATCACAGAAGTTCATAATTCAACGCATTTTTTTACGTCAACTAAGTTAATGCTTGACATCGATCCCAACTGATGGTAGGTGACGATGATATCTATGATGTTGGACGCACTAACTTAGTAAATACCTACCTTACTCATCTCTTGGAGACTTTCAGATCATGCGATGGCGGAAAAACCGACGCAGGCAAGTTATTCCATTCCTTAGCGGTACGCATAATGAACGACGAGAAAAACCGCGTAGTTCTAATTAGCGGGATGTTTGCGATATAAAGATGGATACCCGCCGTACGCTGGGCTGTTCGATGGAGGAGAGAAACTCCCCTTGTACCAAAGAAGTTCATTTAAGACCGCTAGTAATGAAAATTCGTTGTACTACTAAATTCCTGATTTTAAGATAACACTTATTATGACTTATTGAAAGAGTTCGGGCGGCATACAAACTTTTGGCTCTCACTTCTAGTCGCCACAAATTCATATTACTGGCTCAGCGTGGTCCAGCAAGCTCTAGACCTCCTTAGTTAACGACTTTAATCAGAAACACGTCCTCTGTAATTGGAAGGAGTTTATATATCTTTAACTCGAGTCATGTCTATTATCAAAATTCAATAGTTTTTGTTTTTAAATCAAAATAAGTTAATGTTTGACATCGATCCCACCTGAAGGAAAGTGGTCATGGAAAAGCTAAGATGTTGGACACACTAACTTAGTGAATGCACTCTTCACTTGCACTTGCTTCACTTCATTCACTCTTCTCTTGAAGACTCCCACATCGTACTTAGGTGGGAACATCGACGCATGCAAATTATTCCATTCCCTTGCGGTACGCATAATGAAAGACGAAGAAAACCGCATCGTTCGGATCGTAGGATCATGACATAAGGATGGATAACTGCCGTACGCCGGGTTGTTCGGTGGAGGAAGGGGGATGGAGGAATAACGTCAAACAAGTCCTGCGCACACTATCCAACGTGTACCCTATAGGAAACCAAGAGGCTGGCTACTCTGCTCGTGGCTTTGTAGATTGGTATTGAGCAGACCTCTATCCCCAATTGATTCCAAGGCTGATAAGTGAGATTTGGCAGCACCGGCCCAAATGTGGCTGCAGTACTCCATACATGGCCGAGCCTGGCCTTTGTATAAGGTTAAAAGTCGCCTCGGTGTACCGCCGTACAGTAGCAAGGATGCCGTTTCCTTGCTGCTGCCTTAGCCTTGATTTCAACGAACCGTCCAAAGTTGAGGTTCGAGGATTCAATGTACAAATAAAGTCCGTAGTAAAGTAAATAAAGTAAGGGGGGAGTAATTCAATTTAGAAATAAATTGTCTTTGACAGTATTGAAATTGTCAAAAGTCACTGCGTGTCAAATTCTAATTATTTATACGTAACCAAGGTTACAAAAGTTGGTCAATATATAAAAGTTGGTCCTCTTATTTTACATTGTCGGGATGCAAAATTACTAAAATTATTATTCTGACAGGCCGGTTGGTCTAGTCGTTAATGCACCGAACTACTACACCCAAGGTCGTGGGTTCGATTCCCACCCAGGTCAAACTTTACCGTGATGAGCAGGAATGTTTGTTCTGTGTGTAACATCTACATAAGTACATACATATGTATATGTTTAGCAGTTGTCTGATCACGATAATACAAACTAATGCTTAGTTTGGGCTCAGTTGGCCGTTTCTGAATTGTTCAAAGATATTTATTTATTTTATATTTATTTTATTATCACAGTCCTTTGCATTATTTATTTGACGTAAAAAGTATACCTGTTAATATTAAAATTAGTTGTATGATAGCGTAATTGTTAATTAATTATTTAATGTACTTACAATGCATTTTTAAATAAATTTATACCTTTCTGCACTCCTTCTCCGTGGAAACTTTTAACTGTGCGTAGTTTCATAATTTTCTGTCGCGTAATATGGGTACAAAATCTTTGCTTCACGAATAAGTATATAGATACCAATTCGCCGTATGTATCGTTGTACAGAAAAGTTATAAAAAAAGAAAACAGTACTTAATACTTATATTAAATATTTTCAAGCTTCCCCCGTAACTTAGTTATAAAATTGGCTCACGATGAAACTTTAATCCATCGTGACGTTGACGGTAACAAAAGAGGTCACTCGATTACTTTAGATCAAAAACGTGATACGACTTCAAATTCGGCCGTAAAACTTTTACGGTCTTCATATAATTCATACGTAAAGATAGATACCAATTTCCTCTCTAGAATCCTACTAACATTTCCAATGTACTTTTTGTGTTATCTTTATGTGTGTGCCTACCTTTCATTTTCTCTCTCTAATATCAGGTTAGATGGTAGAGAATGCCACTAGGCATTACGTTAGGTAAATACAATAAAGACTTTAAAATAAATAATTCTATGAATGTGAAAGTTTCTGAAGATGTTTGGATACTTGGATGTTTGTCCCTTCGCTGAACCGTTGAATGAATTAAAATAAAACCCGGCACACAGTTAGACTACATCCAGGAAACATATAGATTTTACGTTGGTTCCCTTGGGATGATAAATTATACTAGCAAAAACTATTGGACGAATATGAATGAAATTTGACATAGGGATAGATTATTGTCTGGAATAACATATAGGCTACTTTTTATCAATATTCCACGTGGACAGAAACCAGTTTCACGATAATAATCTCCTACATCCTACATCATCGATCATTGCTTTATAATGCATCGAACGCGACTGAAAAAGACCCTAACTTTCAATTTTCATTGTGGTAAATCTGTTTAGTAGTAATATTAATTATTTTATCATCGAATTCAAATTATAGTAATTACAGTTACATTTACTTAATAACTGAATTCCTTTTTTAACTAAATTAATAATTATCTTGGGACCCTTACAGACGGTCATCTGACCCCAAACTAATCGTTAGCTTGTACTATGGTGATCAGACAATTGATAAACATACATATATATTTTTAAATACATTCTTATATTTACATCCAGACACACAGGACAAACATTCCTGCTCATCACAGAAAAGTTTGACCTGGATGGGAATCGAACCCACGACCTTCGGTATAGCAGTCAGGTTCGCTAACCACTAGACCAACCGGCCTGTCAAAAAATAATGTCCATTACACGATGAACTTAGTAATTTTGATAAGGATTAATAATTGTTGATTGAAGAGTTCCTATCCCGGTGACTTGTTTCATTTGTAACCGTTCGAAAAAGTGAAGCAACAGCGGACGCGGTCGGTAGGAGGATGGGTGACCACTTCCATGCTACGGAGGGCATGTAGGACCGTCATTCCGAGTTGTTGTCGTTAGATAGATATCGTTAAGTCATGTCGGAGGCCTACGGCATTAAGACTTCCGACACTTGGGTTGGCCACTAACACTTTCACCAATCCGCATTGGAGCAGCGTGGTGGAGTCCAGGCCTCCGTATGAGGAGTCCAGGCCTCAGTATTGG
Source organism: Asbolis capucinus (assembly GCA_018249125.1). Classification (NCBI taxonomy): domain Eukaryota; kingdom Metazoa; phylum Arthropoda; class Insecta; order Lepidoptera; family Hesperiidae; genus Asbolis; species Asbolis capucinus. The sequence goes on from DWJZ01001952.1 coordinate 13,638, forward strand.
GCCGTCGATGTGTTGAAGCCAACCAATAATTGTTGATACTAGGATTCGTTAATATTTGATAAATACACATTTTTTTAGATCTATCGTGGACGAATCGCTTAAAGATTTTTTTTTAATATTGCCTACTTAGCGGGATTTTGCTGAGGCAGATTTTCAGAAAGAGTTTTCTCAGCAGCATCTCGTGCCTTGGGAACTGAAAGTGGAACAATGATACAGCTAACCTCGAATATATTTACATAGTTTGCATAAGGAAACTAGCTGACCCGACAAATGCCGTGTTTTTTTAATGTTATGCGCAGATAGGACGGCGAAAATTAGGATTTATGTTTTGATGTAAGTAGAAAAGTAATGTAGGAATTTATGTGTATTTACTGGCCCGTTGGTATAGTGGTTAGTAAATCTGACTGCTAGGCCGGAGATCGTGGGTTTAATTCCCGCCCATAACAGTTTTTTGTGATGAAAAGAAATGCTTCGTTCTGTGTAAAACAGTACAACTTAGTTTGGAATCAGATGACCGTATCAGTTGTGCTAAATACATATATTCATTAATTTTTATTTGTAAAATGAAAAAAGTATATTTCAACAACTTTACTAACTACACACATGATGAAAACACTTCCAGTTCATGAAAACATTTTTAGCTCGAGAATGAGCAATCTTCTGTCACGTGCCTTCCCGGATTTGAACCCGATACCCGTCGTATTGCAGACTAAGACCCAAATATCCATAGAGCCACTCAATTAACAGTTTTACACGTCGTCTTTTTGTAGACAATTCCAAAAACAAGTCACGTATTCGGACCTAATTATAAAAATGTACACAAAGCCCCACAAAAAGGTTCTACCGTTCTCAGGGAACGAGGATTTCACCTAATTGTCTCGCTTATCTTACACAATTTATCGAAAAGGGAGCATTACGGGATTTAGCATTACGGGAAAAAATCTACTTTGTACTTAATAGTATACTCAGTTTTGTCTTAATTTAAAAAAAACCTTTTCTGTGAAATTAGTCTTTTCCTGATGAAGAAAACAGTTTGTAATGCTCTTTATTCTTTCGTCAAAACTCTATTTACAGACCTTAGTATCTATGCGTTAAGCAGGCAAAAGAAAACGCGTGTCAGCTGATGATAAGTGATCACTTTTCATGGAGATTAGTAACATCAAGCGCATCAACGAAGTGATAGACTTCTTAAAACATGGACGAGTCCAAGGCTGTATGCTGTTCAAGCAACTGTTCAATAAGGAACACCAACAATAAACTGCTAAACAACGTTTTTCTGATGGTAAAAGTAGGCAAACGAATAGACGGGTCACCTGATGCTAAGTGACCACCGCCGCCTATGAAATTAATAACACCAGTCTGAGGTATCTGCTAGAAGGACAGACCCGTCTACGTGGGGACAGGTCAAGGGAAGTGATACATTGCTGATACAACTGGAATCAATGACGACACCAACTGACGCCAGAAAAAAGAAAAATATATCATTTAAGGACGAGTGATAGAAGAAAAATGGGAAGGACAAAAACCAAAAACGGTGAGAAAAACAAGAAAACGCCAGAAAATGCCCTAACACGATACAAATTTGAAAATGGTCGATCTCAAAACACCAAGGCATTCTACGGGAACTATATTCAGTATCAAGGACATATGTTCAGCCAAATGCAATGATCACAGTGAAACCAGGTGGCCAAAGAATGCACGACACAAACTTGACAAACCATCTTTCTAAGAAGAACAAGGCTTTTTAAGAGAATCCATGTCCAGTACAAAGGTAGACAGTACAATTAAATCCAAAGACCAAAGCGTAACCAGGCATCCAGAAAATACCCTACTACCATTCAAATTCATAAACAGTCTTTCTAAGACCACCAAGGCATTCCACAGGAAACCAAGTCCAGTAATCAGCAAAGTCCAGGTGTCATTTCCTGTTGAACTAAACGCTGACGCAACACGGATTTTGATTACAGTGTGCAAATGTTAAAGGTTTGAGCACGTTTCGTATGTAGGTCAGTCAAGGGTTCGAGAAATGGAATTACGGATAGAGTAGATCCTGCATAATGCGGCAGTATCACGGATTTCAATCCTCTAATTGATACTTTTAAAGTTGATGAGTTTAATTTGAGCCTTAATAATTTCCTATCAGACTTTTCACAACAATTGGAAATACGGGAAAAAGCTTGAAAATATAATAATATATACAAACCATATGAGTTGGATCTACAAGGCCCACCAATTGAAAATTATTTTTATCACACCTAGCCTGACGGGAGATCTCCCCTTTGCTAAAGATTATACATATCCTATAACTATTCTCGGCTTTTAAACGATGACTACATAGAATTTCGTCTAAATCTTTCCAGTGGATTTTGCGTGACGCTCAAACAGACAGAAAGATGAGTTGGTCTCTATATCGATAACAAAGCCTCCCTGCATCAAAAATTTTCAAAAAATACTTAATGTGCTGATCTGACCCCTTTACAGTTTTATTGTTAGCATTGAGTATTCATGTATTCCTCTTTTAAATATATACTTTTTTGATATTAATGTAATAATTTATGTAACCACTTTGTATTACAAAAATTTGACTTTCGTTAAGTGAGCTATTGATTTCTTAGATGAAATAAAGAGCTACATTTCATTTTATTTCATATTCCTTTCTTTGTCCCACTACTATGTCCGCATCGTTCAGCTACACACAGGTCAAAATTTCAAAAATGACAGAAGATATATCTACATATTTATATCAAGTGTATGAATACAAATATTTATGATTTCATATTCGAGAACGACGAACTTTCAAACTTCCGTTCCCAACAACTTTGAAGGAAGCCTTTTTTCGCAATAACAAGTAACCTATGTCCTTAAACTTTTATGTGTGTAGCAATTTTCATCAAAATTTATTGAGATATTTAGGGGTGAAAGCGTAATAAACGGAGTTACTTTTGTATTTATATTTATACTTTTGTATTGTAATAATAACTTTATCTTCTCTGTTTATAATTTACAGCGTACTCGTACGTTAATTTCGCTTATATAAACAAAGGAAGAAATTATAAAACGTTCGTAGTGCGTGTGCTGAATTTGTAATAGGAGAGGAGAGGAGATACGCAGGGTGTGTGAAAGTCGTTTCTGCATGAAATTGGATATTGATACAGTTCATGTTTTATTTATTTTACATGTTTCTTTAGTATACAATCTAGTAAAACGACTTTCAGCGGTAGTATAGAATATTATAACTAAAACAATAGTTATCTATGTACATATATACTTAAGAATAAATGTTTGTTTCTGAGTTTGTTTTCGTGTCCTTTATAGGCTGTGAAATGGTAGAAGCACTGATGTCTTTAGCAATTTTGTTGAGAATTCTCTGGAAATGGTTGTGGTACCAAAAGTATATCGATCGGACACATGGTTGACGAATTGATGCGTAGCAACACGTGTCGTGTGCAGCTAGTATGAAATAATTTCACTCTCACGAGAGATATACCGAGAGAGATAGGCCGATTGGTCAGTGGTTAGTGAACCTGACTGCTACACCGTAGGTCGTGGGTTCGATTATTGCCCAGGTCAAACTATTCTGTGATGAGCACGCAGTAAAATTTCTACTTATATAGATATTTCTACCGTCCAGACACCAAACAAACATATCTATTCACCACTTAAAAGATTGTCCTGGGAATCGAACCCACGAACTTCAGCATAATATTCAGATTCACTAACCACTAGACCAACAAGTCTGCCATGATGTGATCTGCAGATAGAGGAGTTTACCACGCAGACGTAGCTGCGGGAAAAAGCTTATGGCAGGCGACTTATTTCTCTCAGGGGTACACCATAGTGCGTCACCTTACCCAAATGCGAATTGATGGGCTACCCACACCGTTTTTATAGAAAACTCTCAGGAGCGCATGTTTCTTCACGATGTTTTCCTTCACCGTAGCAAGTGATAACAGCTTCTGATACGCACATAACTTTGTGCTATAGAGCTGTGCGCCACCTCTGTGTGTATTTGAACCCAGGACCTTCCGTTGGAGAGACCAAAATAGAATCCACTAGGCTATCACAGCGTAAAAACATGTTTTTCAACGAAAGTAATAGTTATTCTACTAATATCAGAAAAATGCGAAAAATTGTAGGAATGTGTAGTATATCCTTTACTTGTTTATTGGCTCTTAGCCACACGCGTCCTCTCACTCCTAGCGCCTACGGCTGACTGAGCCGTATTCGACCGCACGTGCGCTAGAGACGACATAAAGCTTCCTTCTCTTTCACACACACTACAGGATGAATGATTATTGCTCACGCAAAAACTTCTCAGCGATTTTTAGTAAAATTAGGCACAGATATAGCTTATAGTCTAGTATAACACATAAAGCAACTTTCCTCATAACATTACGTAGATAAAACCGCGTTAGAATCTAGTATTAGACTATTCCTAGCTGTAACTTGTTACGTTCGCTTTAGTGAACTTAAATTAAACTAAAACTTGGCTGGAATTTTAATTTTCATTGTAAAAGAAGTAGAAAAGGTTTAGGAGATTTCAATTTTCATTATTCCTCTTGAAAGCGCGCGATTATCTCAGATGAGTAAGTGCACCGATCCGAAAAGGGCGGGAAGTTGGGGGGACTTGTAGAAGGGAAGGGTCAAGTACCTGTTTTAATTATTAAACGGATAACTGCAATTTTTGCGGGATTCTTTTTAAGTACTTTCAGAAGTGTAATGATTGCGTCGTTGTATTGATTTTAAGGGTCGTCACTTATCTAACTTATAGCACGCCGTTTTTTTAAACGCCCTCTGACGAGTAGTTTTGGAGTTAGTGTTCCTTTTAATATGTTTTCTTCATCACTCTTTCCACATCACCTCACTCGGCGACACAAGACGACAAGAATAAGCGTAAGCGTATCTGTGTGTTAGTATATTATTATCTCTAATTATCATACTTGCCTAATATTACCATTAAAAAGTAATGTGTACCGTGTCTTCCATGGTGTCCGCGATATAGTGAGGTTGCTGTCACAACCTCGAACTGCATAGGCGGGTTGCGATACCAACATACTATATCTAATGTTGTGATTATTAAGTGTAAGAATAATGTGATTGTCTTGTATAAAATAAATACAGTGATATCGTTGTACCAACGTTGTTTCTCTTACAGTAGTATTATAAATTCGAAAGTTTGTCAGGATGGATAGATCTTTGTTGATGTTTGATCCTCTTTCACGCTAACTCCTAAACTGATGTGTATAAAATTTGGCACCTGCCAAATTTGCTGTGTTGCTGGCTGCTCGCTGTTTGCAAATTTTAACTACTAGGCCGATATAGGCGGGTTTATGTGCCCTCTAAGTCACATAAGCATTAAAGTGTTGCTGTTCTCAGTGGTAATATTGCCATAATTTATTTGATAACTTACGATCGCAAGCCACCAGACTAAAGACTTCCCATACCTATTCTAAAACCCGTGCAATTTTTATTACAAGCTTTTATATAACTTGCAGTGTATGTTTGTATATTAGTATGTTAGTGTATTTGTATATTTTTGTAGCATTTATTGACTGGTTCTGAGAGGATTATTGGTGACCTTCAATTCGTTGAGACCAACTTCCAAAGCCTCGAGCACAGGCCCAGAGAGAGTTGCCAGCCTCTCGGTCTTCTACAGAATACACTTTGGAGAGTGTGCACAGGAACTGCACGATTTAATTCCTCGATCCGCGTTCCATAATCGAACGAGCTGACGCACGGCGGGTTTCCATCCCTTCGTTGTTAACCCCCCAGTATGAATGACGCGCTTCGCCTCGTCTTTTATTACCCGTACTGCAAAGGACTGGAATAAATTATCCATGTCGGTGTTCCTGTTCGATTACAATGTAAATGTCTTCAAATCGAGAGTGGATAAGCTTCTACTAACATAGTGCGCTTTACCATCAAAGACTTCATCGCCACTTACCATCAGGTGGGATCGTAATCAAGCGCTAACTTTTTTATATTAAAAAAAGTTTGTTACGGGTCAAATCTTGCAAGCTTAATTAGACCCACTTCCTCTTACACTACGGAGCTAAAGTTTCAGACATGATGACAATGCATTTTTATGACAAGCATGACCTGATATTACATTCAGGATTGGCTCCAGACGAATGAACTCCTTCACGGACAACGATCCTGTTATGTAATATTGGGTGTCACGAATTAGGGCTCTATAATTAAAGCTTGTGTTTTTATATATTTTTAAAAGCTTATTCACACCCATTTGGCAAAACTTATAAAGGTAATTTCCGTTTTGAGCCTTGTTACCCATAAAATGGCCTCATTAGCATATCTATGTATGTTGTAATAACCACTCACGCATGGTCGAACTCATGCAATAGTAAAATTACGTTTAAAATCACGTAAATTATACAATTATTACGAACAATGGGAAAATATCATAAAAAGTATTATACAAGAAAATATTAACATTTTGTACAATTTGCTATAAAAAATGTCGGCCAAATATGTGGCTTGCTTGATTTTAAATTACTAACTTCCGCCTGCGGTTTCGCGTGTTATGTTGATAAAAAAGCCCATGTGTAATTTGAGACTATAATCTATCCCTGTGCGAAATTTCATCCGTTATCCGTTGGTAGTTTTTGCGTGAAAGAGAAACAAATATCCATCTATCGACTCATACATATTTACCCGCATAATCTTTCGTATTTATAATATCATTACGTCATTATAATTATTTGAAAAATAATGCTTGGGCATGAATTTATTATATTTATAAAATTCGCTGAATTAAAAAGTCGCGTACAACAAACTCTCTTTTTATTTTCTATTGATATAATTTGAAGTCGTTTTTTAAATGAATGAATAGATTTTTTTACAAATAATGAATCACATTATTTAATGATTTATTTACAACTAGCTGTACCCAGAGCTTCGGTTACATACATTGTTTTATCCCATACGAACCCATCCCATTAAATCCCATACGAACTTTCATTTCGTATCCCACGGGAACTTTGGTATAATTAGGGATGAGAAGTTTCCTAAATGATAAGAATTTCTTGAGATTTAAAGTTATTTGAAAAATAAATACCACATACATTGAGAGGCATTTGAGTACAAAATTTCACTCTGCTTTTCTATCCTTTGTAGGATGAAATTAAGGAAATGTTGAATTTATATATTAGGTATTATATTACGGATATGTAAATTTTAAATTCAAGCTAAACACATACACGCATCACCCAGTAGCTTGTTTTGAAAATTACAAAATATTCACATTGTTTTGCCTTTTTTTTCTCTTCATAAGAAAATATCAAAAAATTGAGAAACATTTAATTCATTAATTTAAATAAGGCATGTTTGTTGCAAATTCCAAGCAAATCGGTTGACATTTAAGAAAATTCCCATACAATTTTTTTTCTCCTATTTCAGGCAAACCCGGGAATCATT
>DWJZ01001953.1:0-21071 GCA_018249125.1 Asbolis capucinus
ACACATACATATATATTTTTAAATACAATTTCATATATGTAGATATTTACACCCAGACACACAGGACCAACATTCCTGCTCAACACAGAATAGTTTGACCTGGGTGGGAATCGAACCCACGACCTTCGGTGTAGCAATCAGATTCGCTAATTACTAGACCAACCGGCCTGCCAAATAGACTTACAGTCTATGTTTGTATATATAAGCATGTTAGTATATTTGTGTATTTGTTTGTTACGGGTCAAATGTTCAAAATTAATTATACCCCTTTTCTCTTACACTACGGAGCTGAAATTGTGCATACACCTTCCGTCCAAATGACGATGCATTTTTATGAAAAGCATGATCTCATACTATGTTCAGAATTGCCTCCACAGAACTCTTCAACGGTTAACAGCACAGTTATGAAAATTTGGGTATTTTTACGGATCTATAACTAAAGCTTGTATGTTTAAAAATTTTTAACAAACCTTGTTATCAAAGTAGCTACCATGGGCGAAGCTGTGGTCAGAAACAAGTCAATTCATAATTCTATTCGCCCCGACGAGCATGACTGTCGTTATCCGAATAATTCGGTCACAGGCATCGATTGCCGGAAGGGGTTCGTTTTAACATTCGAACGACGATTCGGCCGTGTCAAGTCGTTTGCTACCCACGTGCTTGGAATCACAAAACAAACCAACTGTACAGAGCTATGACACCAATTGATCGCTAAGGAATGAGAGATCAAGATACACTGGACATTGCTGCGTTATTCAAGAATTATCATTCATATACAGGGTGGGAGTTTTTTGAGAGAACTACGATCATTTCGGGCTCGAAGTTTCGGGTGAGATTTTTGCCCTTGATAAACCTATTCGTACGAATATCTTTCTGCGTAATTTAACCTTGGGTAAGGTAGCGCGCATTGTTTTGTACTGAAATTGTATACTATTATAATAAACAGAAAGCTACGCTCGAAGGCACCTAATGTTTCTAAAAGCGCCTGTGTAGACATCAAAGTCTAAGGTTTGTTTATTCCTATTTGGTATTTCTTTTTCTTTATTATTTTATATAATTTAAGTCTTATATACAAAATACTACAATAACTACGCCGGTACGACCGACGCGCTTTGCCTTGTCTTTTATACGTACCACGAGGGACGGGAATTAGTTGCCCGCGTCGGTGTTCCCGTTCGATTACAATGTAAGTAACTTCAAGTCAAGAGTGAATAGGATTCTATTAAGTTAATGCGCATTACCATCGAGGAATTCATAGCCACTTACCACCAGGTGGGATCGTAGCCAAGAGCTGACTTATTTAGAGTAAAAAAAGATACTGTCGATTCTCCGAAGGTTACTATAACATTCTTAGAAGTTCTACGATTCGTAGTAGCTCTACGTCTCGTAGCGAGTCTACGATATTTAAGACGATAATGACTTTGGAATTTGTTAATTCAAAGTTTTTATAAGTACTTTCCAAAATTGAAAATAAAGCTATCGCCTCTAAAATTATTTATAGTATGAGACCAGAGAAGAAGAAGCAACAAAAAACTCCCAAGGAGTGTAGAAAAGAGGATGACAGTTTGTATGGAAGTTCATCATCGTTAAATGATAAAACTTTGTATTGATATACTTGTTGTGAAAACTATTTTAGCATTTTTAGCGAGTCGTGGAGCTCGATGTCAAGCTGTGGATGAATGACCGTTCCATGAGGAAGCAGTCACGGGAGAAATATAGTATTATTTTAAACTAGTTTTGCCCGCGATTTAGCCCGTGTGGAAATTAAAAAAAAAACAAACCTATTTGCCAGTGAAAGTTCTTCAAAATCAATCTATTCGTTCCAGAGGTACCGAAACAGACTGACAATTGTAAAAAATGACTAATTGTAAAAAAAAATATTTTGGTATATATCTACATACTTACACATTTAGTACAAAGCAGTTATTTTATTATTAAAAATAGATAGTCCAATTTATTTGTATTGCAATCAGTAGTTTGTGAAACATAAAGATTAAATTAAATATCAAATGTTATATCATGTTGTATTTTATCAGTCCAACAATACATCATATTTTATTTATCTAATTTGCGATAACAGGCAACATGAGGAAATGCTGGGGTGACCATGAAACATGAGTCCCGCGGGAAGTCCGCGATAACGTATAAAACAAGTTATATAACACGTCGGTTGATTTATACTGAGATAAGCGGAATTTATATTTCAAATTAACGTTACATATACTAGGGTTAGCCACCGGGTTCGCCTGCGTGATATGTTGATGAAAAGTACTTTCAAGTAATTTCAGAGTATAAGCAATCCCTTGCCAAATTTCATTACGTTTTGTTCAGTAGTTTTTATGTGCAACAGTTACAAACATCTAACCATCTATCTATCCTCACCAACTTCGCATTTACATTATTAATATTAGTAGTATGCAGACATATGTACATATATTTTTAATTTACAAATTTAAATTTTTTTGATTTGTACACATAATGTACTCATAGGTTGGCTATTTTTTTTGCGTGGCGACTTTGAACTCTGTATGTACTCGTAATATGAATAAAGTTAACATACGCCTTTAAACGCGTTTAAACGCACGCCTATGAGCGCGTTTAACACACGCCTATGAACCCATTTAACGCACGCCTATGAACCCATTTAACGCACGCCTATGAACGCGTTTAACGCACACCTATAAACGCGGTTAATGCACGCCTATGATCGTGTTTATAGCACGCCTATGAACTCATTTAGTGCACTGCTATGGACGCGTCTGCGTTATTATAGATCGTGGTAAATAAATGATATATTTTAAAACACGACGTACACAAATGTATACTAATACCTTATACAATATTGTATCCGTCTGTATGACTGCCTGCTTCAGAAATATAAATAAGGCTTATAATATGTTTAAAAATACAAGTTTTCTTTATATGTAGATTCCTAATTCTAAGAAATATACAAAATTTCGTTTCTGTATTGTTAACCGTTGAGGAGTTCCCTTGTCTGGAGCCATATATCATAAAAATTTATTGTCATCAGAACTGAAGCAGTATGCAAAATATCAGCTCCGTAGTGTAAGAGGATGTGGGTTCAATTAAGTTTGCAAGATTTGACCCGTAACAAACGAATATACTAATATAGAAACATACACTGTAAGTTAAATAAAAGCTTCTAAAAAAACAAAATATATCTTTTGTTAAAAATATATTTACATTTCCTGTGTCATATTTCTATATTTTTGTTAAGAATATAAAAAAATGCTGATATTTGAACTAAAATCCAATAATTATGTTTTATATGTAATGATTCCAAATTTTAAAACCGAATTAAAGTAAATTCTTTTAGTGAATCAAAACCGAATGCATCAAAAATCCAATAGATTTTTAAGTCATTTAGCTATAAGGAACAAGTGACTCAGGAATACAGATCAGGGAGGAGTGCAAGGCGATAACTCCGAGTCGCCTGTCGGTCATAAAACACGGTCGCCAAGCTCCAAATGGTGAACCGCACCGACATTATGAATCTAAGTTATAAGAGCCAGCGGGCTTAATCCTCCTATATTATGAATTTAAGTTATAAGATTCAGCGGGGTTAATCCACCTATATTATAAATTTAAGTTATAAGAGTCAGCAGATTTAATCCTGCGATATTATTAATTTAAGTTATAAGATTCAGCGGGCTTAATCCTCCGATATTATGAATTTAAGTTATGAGAGCCAATTGAAATATAAACAATTTATTCAATAAAATATATCGTACCGAATATTCCTATTATAAATACCCCTACTTACCGTAATATGGATTTATGACGAATAATGTACATATTTGTTTCGTTTGATCTTTCATTTAACAAAATACGCTATAGCACAAGTAACAATTACGAGTATGTTAACACATATTTTTGTATAACATCACTCGACATAAATCCTGCTTGATAAATTATTTACAACAAAGCTAACACATTTTATTAATTACATCGCGTGACGTATCATGCACATTGTTTGTAGAGCAATGACAAGATTTAGCTTGGATTAACATTAAGCGAAAATAGCATTAAGAGCGGATTTTTGAGGTTTCATTATCTAAAGTTTCCCGTGTGTTTTGAAGTCTCGTTTGAAAATGCAATATTTTTTGAAGGAGGTTGTTGGTTTCATGGTATAATCATGATTATTATTAGCTGATGTATAATATACCTTATAACATTTCACCATAGGGTATTTTAGAAATAATTAAATATTATTTTTGCACTAATATTTTGCATTAATATCTTAGATATGTATATTAAAAAAATAATCAAAAAACGCATAGACTTATGTGTCGTGCGAAAAACAGAATTTAAAATTGACGACAGCGCGATAGAGAATTTTATAAGTTTCTTAACCACTTTGTATGGGAGACATGTGGTGTTTTAGATCTGGTTTCACACTCAGCGAATCAAAAGTCAAAAACTTAACCTTTTGAATTTTTTTAATTATAATTAGCCAAATGTCCGCTATCATCTACCATTTTATAGCCTATCATTTATATGCTTCTAATTATTCGAAATAACAGTAGGAAGTCAGTTTAAGGAGCAAGCAAAAGAACAGTTGTAAAAGGAGAAAAGCTTTTAACTTGCGCCCAAATCAGTCTACTTGTTTTACGATCGCCATCTTTTTTTATTTCTGTGTTAACCCAGTTTAAGGGTTGACGTGAAGAACATGCATGATGTACGTTGAAATTCACTTTCGTCAGCATTATCCAGATTGCAGCAAAGAAATTCATTATTTTGACAATACTACCTGCAAAACTGGTGCCTTAGAGTTACGTATCTGAATAGTGCTTACAGAACTCAGTTATATCTCTATATCAATAACAAAGCCTGTATAATTTTTTTCAAGAAATACTTAATGTACAGAATTGACTCTGTTATAGTTTTATTATTTGTAGTAGGTGACCCAGCAGATGTTGTTCTGCTCAATTAATAAAAATGTATTCAAGCCAACTGTGCTCGCGACTCTTATAAACGGAACTTGTTTTTCGATAAGCTATAGAATTGTTTAAATATTTTGGGCTGTGTATATGTCGATTGAATAATAAACGTATTTTAAAACCAACATTTTTTAAAATCGCATCAGTAATCTCAGAGATAATCATGCACAGACAAACTGCAAGACTTCTAAAATACTGCGCTCTATTTTTTCCAATAACATTTTTTTCTACCATAACTACCATGAACAGACAGCGACCAGTTACAAATGTGTTATATCAGCATTGATAACATTGAAAATTAATATGATTAAACTAACTTCAGCTAGCCGCCTAACGACTGTAAAGCCAGTTCCACCTTTTTCCCTTTTCTCCCCGTACTTTAGTCGTACTCCTTCCTAATGTTCAACTGTCCCTCGTTCTGATGCGATATATTGTCGGTGTATCAGGAGCCGATTAGTGTCATTAACTCCAGTTGCTTCTGCGATTTACAGCTTATCTACTTTCATAGTCTTATCCGCACGTGAGGGTTCTTCACTTCCTTCCAGCCTGGTATTGCTAATGACCCTGGGCGGCGATGAAGTTTGGTCAACATTCGTTGCACTGAAAAACTTTTCCTTTGACAGCATTTCACTATCTTGTATAGTTTAGCTGAACCTTTCAAGTTCCACTTCCGATACTCAAGATATTTAATTTTAACATATCCTTGGTCAACACTCATCCCACTGAAAAACTTTTCCTTTCGCAGCATATCACCATCTTGTAGTATAGTTGAATATTTCAAGTTCCCCATTCGGTACTCAAGATTTTAAATTCTAACACATCCTTGGTCAACCATCATTGCACTGAAAAACTTTTCCTTTCGCAGTATTTCAATATCTTGTATAGTTGACGTCAGATAATACTTTGTTTAACGTTTCCGCCACTGTAAGCAATCATACATATATATACGGATATACGATGTTGACTTCGTTTTCAATCGGTATTGCTAATTGCCTTAAATGGAAATCGCAAACGTCTTAACTTACAAATAATCAATTTACGTCCCGGTTTTTCTACCCCCATGTCCATTAAGATCCCTACATAAACCTCTTCATCTCTCTTGTCCTATTCAATGTGACGCGCAAAAACACTAACTAGATATTTTTTTTAATTGTCATCCAATACTATTCCTAGACTATTCTTCACCATTCCTTTCATCTCTCGTTCCTTTGAATTTAGTTTTTTGCAACAAGCGGCTTTGTTTGATTCTAAATCGATTCGATCATTCTTGACCCTATATGTGAATCGATTTCAGTATGATCCTAGATCTTCCAGGCGACATACATTACCCATTTTCTCGCTACCACACATGCATATATACATCGATTTGAATATGATCCCATGTTTGCCCTTCCATGCAACAAATATTACCAATCGCCCTCACACACAGTCGATTCTGTCCCACACTACACACATATTATGTACATCGATTTCAGCATTATCGCATGCTCGTTCATCGTCTCACTCAGTCGATTCACTTACTAACAGACATACATATGTACACCGATTTCCATAAGACTGCATAAACACTTGCATGAAGCAACATACAATACCCAACTTCCTCATATTCAGTCGATTCGCTTACTCACTACCACATTTCCAGCCTGATAAATTAATGAATAATATAATATTTCGCTACCGAAAACATATCACATGCAACATCAACAAAGTAGATTTGGTCCCTGAAATGTTGGAAGTATTAATTTCGTCTATAGATTTTTAACCGTTGAAGATTTTGCCCTTTGCCTGAAGTCAACTATAAGAAGAGCACCTGGATCAACATAAGCTATGGAATGGGCTACTGGAGCTGTATGCACCTACAACATTTCGAAAGTGTATTGTTAAACGGTGAAGAGATCTTTTGGAAGAAGCCAACTGTTAAAGGAAGACCTGATCAACATGAGCTATGCAATGGGCTATTGGAGTTGTATGCACCTACAAAGTTTCGAACGTGTATTGTTAGCCATCGAAGAGTTCTTCTGAAAGAAGCCAACTGATGAAGGTGGAACTGGATCAACATTAGCTATGGAATGGACTATTGGAGTTGTATGCACCTACAAAATTTCGAACGTGTATTGTTAACTATTGAAGAGTTCCTTTGCCAGAAGCCAATATATATGTGTTTAATCTTATTTTTAGGAACCAAAACCTATTCTAGATAATTCTGAACGAAGTTGCTCTATTTCTTACCATTTCAGAGTCTATAAAGGACAAACAAACACACAAACAAATATTAATTTTTTTATATATAGATAGATAAACTAGATGTACCCGCAGATTCGCTTACACGTATCCCAAGGGGACTCTAGTATAATACGGGGTGAAACGTTTCCTAAATGATTAGAATTTCTCGAGATTTCGAATCAATTCAAAAATAAATACTACATTATATTGAGAGGCATTTTAGTATAAAATTACACCCCCCTTTTAAAAATATTATATTAAGTATTATACTAAGGATATGTAAATTTCAAATTCAAGGTAAACACATACACATATCACCCAGGAACTTGTATTGAAAATTTCAAAATATTCACATTTTATTTTCTTTTTTTTTCTTTTCATAACAAAATATCAAAAAGCTGAGAAATACGTATTTTATTAATTTAAATAAGGCATGGGTGGACATCACATTCGAGAGACCAACACACAAACCGTTTGACTATCACTATTATTTCGGTTAAAATGCCTACCTAATAATATCATCCTACGATTTTTATTATCGATGATAAGAAGTTGATAATGATATCTAATTAGGTACTTCCTTATACGACTGTTTATCTATGACTATCTGTATCTATGATTACTGCGTCACCTATTTAATATTAATAGTAACCTCACTCTGAATATGGTACCGCTATCGCGTTAAAAAACGCGTTAAAAACGTGGCTACTTATGAGAATGCTACAAACTTACATATTTCTATTGAATTATAGCATTGATAATATTATTATTTGTATTCCAAATTAATGGATGTTGGTTAAATTAGGCAATGTTAGTGGCTTAATTAACGCGGTAATAAACAGTCGTATTAAATAATAACATCCGCCTAATGACATCAGAGACACGGTAATTAATTTACCTTTTATAACATTTTACAGTTTTAGCTAATTTAACATATATGTATGCATATAAACGTATATGTATATTGAAGTTGTACAAAAGACATGCTTAAAAGATGATTCTATGTATATTATAATTTCTTAATATTTTTCTGGTGTCGTACTGGTACACAGATGATTTGAATAGCCCTAAAATAAACGTACAATTTTTGTACATTTCTGCCAAAAAGCCTATCTACATTGCCTGAGGTAGGTAGGTACTACTACGTTTTTAGTAGGTATATAGCAAGTTGGAATAATTTGAGTATACATACATATATCCTATTCCAACAACTTACTATTTTTGTATTTAAACTCCAAATGTCTTTATTTCTTATTATAGCTAGTGTTTATTGGAAACACCAGTTCAACTACTTCATTAGAGTTGGACTTAGTTAAGCGCCAAGCATCCAATTTACATCATTGAATCTTTAATTAATTTTAATAATTTTGCCTGTTAGTATTGTAATTGAATTTTTAGTATTCATAATCGAGTAATCGTTTTTTCACTGATTGTTGGTATTGGCGTTTAAATTTTGGTGCAATGAATGAAGGCAATGATTGGGTCGTTTTCGCTTAACTACGTTCAGTTAAATCAATCCTATTATCAGATTGAATTCAATTTTTCAGGTGCGTACTGAAACGCTATAGTACGGAGTGTAAAGAAGGGCGTACGATTCCTCCTGCCTCCCCCACCTTTCCGCTTACCGCAGTACACCTTCTACCGTGATAGGGGACGCACGTCTCGTCTCGCTGAGCTCGTCCCGCGAAATACATCATCTAATGATGAATTAAACCCTTCACTAAAATTAATGTAACTTTATCTGTGTGTGTTTAATAGTCTATCCTTACGTGTGTGTGTATTTCAGTAGTGCTAGTGTATTTATTCTGGGCGTTTTTGTTGATGTGATTGACTAAGGTAAGTTCAGTTGCTTTCAGGATTTTGTTTTGGTTTTGACCAAAATAATTGCTTTTAGGTTTTTCTTATTCCTCATCCTTTTGATTTGGTAGTAACTTATTTTATACAATAGATTTAACCTTTTTTGTTCCTTTCATGGGATGTCACTTGTTGAGATGTAACTAACAATGTGTTTATATTTGTTTATGTATTAAGTAAATGCGTTTTTTTGCTTATACCTAATTTAAAATAATACCTGATCTGGCATATATTCTCTAGCAAGTTATTTTCTGCTCCATTTCCTGTATTCCAGATCTTAAATATTCATAAATAAACCGTTGGCAAATAATCATCATATTATATTAAATGTTTAAGTCAGTTTTGACTACCTAAGGAATAAAGTGAATTTATAAATTACGTAGCAATGTATTATATCAATAAAGACAATTATTATGCATTTCATCAACGACATTCACTGGTTCTAGATGTTAATGGACCTCATTATTTGGAGTGCTTACCTGGGAATATGTAGATACTTTTACACAAATACGTAGTGGCCTTTTTGAGCTACTGATGTATTGTGATGTGTTACACACGGTGGATGCCATCGCTTGCACAGTATAATACATCCGAAGGTGTTTCCAATCGGGCGTACAGACTTTCTAATCAAACAACTTTAAATGCTGGCTTATTTTGGTGAAATTTCTATTTACTGGAATATGAAAAACTATTGACACCTGCCGCTCTGATTGTACACAGACTGGAAATGTGGCAGGTGGTGTCTTGCCGCTCACAAGATAAGACCACATAATTACATATAATGCTTGGTGGCAATATTGTAGTAAGCGGCTAGGGGTGTAGAGGCTCTGATTTCACCATCAAAGAGGTATTTGATTCCCATGAGCGGGCTTCCTCGTTATTACACCATTACCTACTTTCACCTCCTAGCATTTAGCTCAAGAGAATCCATTCTGACCAACCGATAAACGCAAGTACAAGGACCTGTTCCTCAATCTCCGATCCACCTAATGGAAGGGTTATTATGCATGCATGGATGGATGCTAATGCATGGTTAACTAATGCATGGACGGATGGGTTGTTTACTGTACTTATATGGAGCCATTTTAACATGTGATGGTTAGGTTCTATCTCTACAATAGCGCTACCGGTGGTATTATACGGGATATTACTTCCTTCGTGGTAGGCAACGCGTTAGTAACACCCCAGTCTGTAGTTGTTAATATCCATGAGCGGCGGTGAGCTTGCAATCAGTTGACTCGTCTGCTGGTTTGCCTGTTTATAACAAACAAAACTATTAGTTAAACTTTTATACCAGCTATTCCTCTACGTTGTTTTATAGAGCTCCAGTCTGCAAGCGAATTCAACACTTTGTTAGACGTAAATGACTTGTCCAGCACGAAGGATACAGTCAAAGTAAGTACTTAGTTGGGAACACAAAATGCGCTCTTTACAAAATTGTAAAAAAATATAACACATCATTTTCAGGATGAAAAAGAGTACAACCGCGGTATCTAGTTTATCTTCTTCAACCTATTTGGAGTGAGAAAAGCAAATATGGAAGGAAGATATTGTGGTTAAATTTGTTTTTTTAAAGTACAATTTTGCAATAGCCCACGAGATATTAAGAGAAAGAGAATGCATTCATTTGGCCATTAAACATATCTTTTATATGTTTGTAAGCCATACATAAGGATGACGGTACTTGTAATAAAAATGTAACAGGGTCAATTCTGTACATAAAGTATTTTTTGAAAATTTGTATGCAGCGAGGCTTTGTTATCGATATAGAGACCAAAACGTTTTATTTATTGTCTGTCTGTTCGAGCTTCACGTAAAAACTACTAGACAGATTTAAATGAAACTTAGCATAGTCTTAGTTGAAAATCTGAGAATGGAATATACGTATTTTATCCCAGGGAATGGCTTAGTTCCCACAGGATAACACGTAAAAATTAGAATGGCAATTCCGAAAACTGCTTCGTTCCCGTGGGTTAATAGGTTAAAATTAGTATGGCAAATCTGAAACCATTGGACAACTCTTTCAAAGCGAAGCGAGGGCAAATTCTAGAATGTCTTACATTTTAAAAGCTGATATGTCTACAATGCTGTTATATGTATGTACTATATAATAATTATAAAAAGTTATATAAGTTTATAGAATAAAAATATTGGTAGACAAGTTCTCGGAGAATCCCGTGAACATTAATGCAGAATATACAATTCCACGATGACATGAGTGTAACATGAAATAAATCTATACTTAAAAAGCTGAAGAGTTTGTTTGTTTGCTTTAACGCGCTAATCTCAGGAACTATTGGTCCGATTTGAAAAATTCTTTCAGTGTGAGATAGCCCATTTATCGAGGAAGGCTAGAGGCTATATATATCATGCTAAGACCATTCGAGGCGGAGCATTAACGAGGAATGTTATAAAATTTGGGGCATTTTTTTTCTATTGAGAGCTTTCGTTGCGTGCGCTGCGTAAACGATTAGTTTCGCAAAAATAATATGATAAAACAGTTCCCCATTAAAAGTTCTAAAAATAACTCCACGACATCAAATATCTATCTTTTGAAACCTCAAACCTAGCTGAGCTAACCAGCTCGCTATAACCTTTTTTATGCCAACCAAATTTGTTCTAAAGTTCCATTAGACGCGGAGGAAGTCGCGGGCGGAAGCTAGTTTTTAGAATTTTATTAGCAGTCTTGAGCATCGCGACATCTAGTATACCTAACGTTAAAACAAACGTCCTATTTTACATGTTTAAAACTTGACTTAAAGTTAATATCGGAACTTTAATTTTGGCTGCCGTGATTACAGCAAATTAAAGTTATTTCCTTTGTTTAGGTCGAAAGTAGGGAAGGGTTTTTAGGGCTAATTATAGGCTATTTAAATTGTTATATAATCTTTGTAATGTAACTGCGACAGTAATTCTATTTCTAACGCTTTCATCCTTAAACCAATGAATCGATCTGGATGAAAATTGTTACAGAGATGCACTGCTACTTGAGAAAGAAAGCTATTTATTTGGATAAAGGGTTTGAAAGAACTAAAATAGGGAATGAAAGTACGGAAGTTCGGCATCATCGAATATAAAACGATAAAATATTTATAAGGATAGTATGGATAGGAGATGAAGACTAAATTCACGCGGACGCAGCACGGGAACAGCCTAGTAATGTTATTAACCCTTTGATATTTCGGCATATTAGATCGTATCCTGAATTGGGCATATTATGTTACTAGTGTCTGCCTGCGGCTTTTCCCGCGTGGTAGGTACGTTGATAAAATGTAGCCTGTGTTATTCCGGACTATAATCTATCTCTGTGCCAAATTTCATCCGGATCGATTATGTAGATTTTGCGCGAAGGAGTAACAAACGATTCATCCATTTATCCATCAATGCATCCATCCATCCTCATTAACTTTCCAATATATAATATCAGTAGTTTAAAAAATAAATATGGCTGCTTTCAGTTAAATGCGATTTACAATTCGATTGTTTGCCTTGCTACTTATTTTTAATATCCCTAAAGAAACTAATGTTTTCAAGGGATGTCCCCCGAAATTGAAAAGCTTTTTCCAAATGTCCCCCGGACGACCGTTTAACTGAGACAAATCCAGAAAAATAAGGAGATGACAGCCCTACGTGTTTCATCTCATTGCGGCACACCACGAGTTAAACACAAATTAGTGAACTAAGCGTCAAATATCTTACTCGTTTTTTGTCTATAGACTTTTTTTTTATTTTCACGTTAAATTTGAGTAGTAAACCAAATGCTTTAACTGAAAACATATTCTTATATAATGAAAATAACAACAGACACAAGAATAATTATTAGGAATTCCAGGGTTACCACTTTAATCTACCAATTTGGACCGATCTATCTCTGTGTCAGATTTCATTTAGATCCTTTCAGCTCTTCATACGTGAAGTAATAACGAACATCTATCTATCCATCCTCACAAACTTTCACAAAATTTTAATACGATCAATATTTGAAACCAGCGGTTTTTCGCAGCGTGATGACGTCTTCACATGTCAGAGATTAGCTGTCAACATGACAGTACTGAACCCGTTCTTAAGTACTCTAATTAAGCTCTACAAGTATTCTTATCTGGGTCAAGGAAGGAAAAGATAAGAAGTCTTATGGGCTTGGGTTTTATCATACCATCCTCAAAGTTATGTAATGTGCTGAGACTAATAAGAGATCCGGCCTCAACAGTAGGACAATAGGATAATGGCTCTCTCATGACGTAGCTTCCCGTTATATTAGTTAATTTTAATCTCCAGTGCTGGTACTGAAACCTAAATAAATTGCGTTTTTGTACTAATTAGTATTGAAAAGATATACAGGATGTCCCACGGGCTATGCCATACTTACCTTAAATATTGAAGATAGACAGTTTTAATATAAAAAAAACTTTATTTATATTTTAAAAACAATGCTAACTGCACTCAAAGAAACTCGCTTGCATAAGACGCGAGGCGAACATGCAAATTATGAAAAAAAACTCTCTCTTTTTAGTGTGGGGATCGAATATCAATCATTGGTATTTTATTTTTCTTCTATAAAGCGAGTACTCTTAACAGTTGAAACGTTGGTCTCGAAAGGGAGGTACTGGGTTCGAATCCAGCATACACCCTTAATTTTCAAAGTTATGTTATATATGTACATATACTGTGTGGATTCGCCCAAGGCGACGGCTGCGTGGTTGATTGTTAATAATAATTTTTATCATAAAAAAACCGACTTCTAATGCCTCCGACAAGTAATAAAATTAATCTATCATTGTCAACATAATTAAATACGCAATATTAAAGATAACTCAAACACTAACCGTTAGATGTCGCTGAAAATTACATGCCATTATCCGACAAGTATTAGCTTTTGAACAAAAAAGGAATTATAAAAAACCTAATGCACAATATAAAGTTAATAACGAATTTTAAGAAAAAAAGATAAATGCTAATAATTCAAAAACTACTCGACAGATGTCACTCAAAGGTGAACATACGGTACAAGTACCTTTAAATAAAAAAAATACTCATTAAAATCGGTACACACAATCAAAAGTTATGAGGTAAAAAATAAAAAGAAAAAATATCAGAAGTAAGAAAACTACTCGTCAGATGTCGATCAAAATTAAATGCATAAACATGACCAGCGCCAGCTTTCGATAAAAAAAAAAAAATTATCGAAATCGGTCCGCACATAGAAAAGTTTTGAGGTAATATTATTGTCAACGTAGTCGCAGCCAATTAAATACGCATTATTAAAGATAACTCAAAAGCTGCCCGTCAGATGTCGCTCAAAATTAGGTGGTAGTATGCGGCAAATACTAGCTTTTGAATAAAAAATAATCACCCACATCGGCTTAAGAAACACAAAAAAAGTAATAACTCAAAAACCAACCGTCAGATGTCGCTTGTAGGATCATGAAACTACGTGACAAGACCTTTTAAATAAAAAAAGAATTATTAAAATCGATTCACCCAGTCAAAAGGTATACGGTAAAAAAGAAAAAAAATATATTAAAAGGAACAATAACTCCAAAACTACTCGTCAGAGGTCGCTTTAGAAAAAAAGGGAATACATCGCAAGCACCAACTTTCGACCAAAAAAAAATCTTTGAATCGGTCCACTCAGGAAAAAGTTAAGGGATAACATACATTTATACACACGAATTGAATCTCCTTCTTTTGTGAAGTCAGTAAATAGTAACCTTTGTCACTCTTCACACGACTATCTCCACATAAACAACACGTCAATCCGTCGCTTTGTTTCGACGTTAAAGACGGACAAACATGAACACTTTTATATTTACAGGTTTAAGGTTAAGCGTTAGGTTAAGTATGGAAGTATGGATTAGAAATTAATTATAACTTGCTTCGGCAAAGGAAAATATTAGTAGGAAACCTGCGCTTCTGAGAGTTCAACATAAGGTCCTCAAAGATGTGTGAAGTCTACTAATCTGCAAGCAGCCAGCTTATATTATATTATATTTATATTACATCGAAACACAACAAACCTCCCTGCTCGTCACAGAAAAGTTTATGTTTTTAGACTTAGATCATTGCTGATACTAAACATTTCAAAAGCAAACGGGTACTCATGGTCTGTTTATTATACCGATATTTCGACCCAGTGGTATAGGGTAAATTTTGTTCTGATTGGGGGTTAAATTCACCACCTCCGGCTTCAGTATTACTAGCTACTACACCAACAGGTCATACAGACAGATAGTTACAATAAGAAACTCTAACATACAATATTCGATAACAAGATAATTAAGTTCCCCTTCTATAAGGAGGTCTTATGCTTGCCGACTAACGATGACATATTTGGAACTTGTCGAAAACTGAGTCAGCAAATGACGTCTTTATCTTTCTCTATTCGTCAGCCTTAACGACTGGGTAGTGAGTTGTATAAATATATTTATTTAAAGTACAGATATTTTTATGTAAATTAGAGACCTTGTCAGCGGTTGAAATTTAACCGTAATTCAATTAAAAGAAATTGTCATTGACAGAACTAAACTTGCCAAATGTCAATGTCAAATTAATGTGATGTGGCGAAATTACAACTGCAAATTGCAACTGTAATGTGACTGTAAAAGACAGAACTACAGCTGATTTGGAATAAGAATAGGATTATGCGAACAGCTGTATGTAAGGAAAGGAACTTATGCACACTTAATTCAATTCCTGGTGGTATTCTCGCAGGAGTAGCGGCACTCGGTTTGATGAGACGGTCCCTTGATCACACCCACAATTTCTCCAATCCTTAGCTTCATACAATAGCATATAGAGCGGTGAAATCGAACGGATTTTTTAACACCAAGACAGAAAAAAAGCGCGGGCGCAGAGCGGTGTTCGAACGTTACGCGACGAGGTTAAGAGCGATTTTTTAAACACGGCAAATTTGCAACGTCCCTTTCAGTGCGCATGAGAGGGAAAGAGAGGATATATCAGGAAGTACATTACAGGTGCGATTTGTTTTACGTACAAAGGATGTATTGTAGATAATATATACAGTAGGATGGTATTGTGATTAATGTGTTATATTTAGTATTTTTCTATTACTTTCAAGTGTTATAAAAAATCAGCTAATTTGGGCGGATAAAAATTCTACAAATTAAAATTTTGTTAAATCGGTCATGTCACTCTGGTAAACTAACTCGATTTTTAGACGTTGGTTTAACATTAAATTTATATAGGGGATGGATTTAGTGCATCCCTACACTCTATGTGAACTATACACATCATAATTATTTCAACTCATTCCATACTACTGGTCTTGGGTCTCACAAGGTGAGAGGTACAGACCATAGTCCAACACACTGGCCAAGTGCTTGAATTGATTTGCTTCACACATCTCCGAGATTGATGCGCTTCACACATCTCCGAGAACTTTATGGAGATCTCTCAAGTGTGCAAGGTTCGTCACGATTGTTTGTTTCACCGAATCGTGTGATAATTAACTACTAAAACGTAGATAATTTAATAATTATTAGCGGTGCGTTTAAGATTGGAACCCATTTGAGAGAACCCAATATATATGTGTTTTTGTATGTTTGTCCGTCTTTCACGTCGAAACGGGGTGACGGATTGTCATGTATTTTTTAGTAGAGTTAATTTATGGCCTGGAGAGTGATATAGAAAACTTTTTTACAACATGGGTGCCACGCGGGCAGAGCCGCGGGTGGACACTAGTTATATTATAGATCTACGTTCAAACCATTAGGCTATCACTGCATCTATCTTCCTATACAAATAAAATGCCTTTAATTAAATATTAAATACACTACGTAAAATAAAGACAAATTTTGAATGAAACTAAAATGTCAAATTCATGTTAATTTCCCTGGAAGAGGGTAGTAACCCACGACACGGGGCATCCTTGTATAGAAACTACGCTTATGTATGTACATATACTATGTGTTTTATTCATTTTTTTCGTAAGCTATTTTCTTTTTTTTTCCATTTTAAAAAATAGGCACTAAATAACACCGTGTTTCTATGTAACACCGTGTCTCTATGTTCAATGTGTGGGATCGTCTGGCAGTCTGTTACTATTACGAATTATTAGTAGAAGACAAAGAATACATATTAATATTTGTTTAAAAGTCAAGAAACTATTGCTTAACCTGTTAACGTTTCGGAATATTAACATATGAAGAGATTTTCGTGCTGACTTGTTACTATGTACAACTCATAGAAACTAAAATAAAATAACAGAGAATTACATAGAATAAGAGAATAGAGCTTAAGTCTGTCTTATGACAACTGAATCGGTAATTTCTTAAGTTTGCAACATTTCGAAATAAGACATTGTAGATTCATAAATCCATATAAGTTATACAATTTTTGGGAATTATGCTTTTATTAAAATTCGTAAGTTACTTAAAATTTATTTGAGTGCATTATGCTATGTTACGGGTACTCACGATATATGATTTTAAGATTCCTTAGTTACTTAAAATTTATTTGCGTGCATTATGCTCTCTTACAGGTACTCACGATATATGATTTTAAGATTCCTAAGTTACTTAAAATTAATTTGTGAGGATTATGCTGTGTTACGGGTATCCACAATATATATTTTTCGCGCCGATTTTTCGATCCAGTTGCATGGATCATGGTCCACGCTGAACTGCGGTGGCGATGAGAAACTTTTGACAGGATGACGTAGATAAACTAATGTATTAGTGCGAAGTGTCATCCATCAGTCATCTGTTGGCGCGAAAACATAAATCGTGAGTACACGTAACAAGCATAATGTACACATTCAACGATGAATAGAGTTAAAAAATATATAGTTTGTATGCATTTTTGTTTTTATTTTAAATAAGATTCCGTATCTATATTAAAATACTTAGATAATTTTATTGATTAAAAAAATAAACCTTTTACAATTTTTTGACAATTAGACTGGCGTGTTGGTTTAGTGGGTAGTTACTTGCTTACTAAGCTAGAGGTCATGGGTTCGATTCCAACCCAAAACAAACTTTTCCGTGATGAGCAGGAATGTTTGTTTTGCATCTGGGTGTAACAGAAACACATGTTTTAAAATATTTGTGCAATTTATATCAGTTGTCTGATCACCATCGCTTAGCACCTAAAGCACCATCGAAGGCTCACTGCTGGGCACGACTCCCTCCTTATATTGAGAAGGCCTAGAAAATACTCCACGCCGCTCCAATGCAGATAGATGGAGGGGTTAGCCAACCCAAGTGTCGGAAGTTTTTATGAATCCAACTTAGCGGTTTCTATTTTACGACTTCAACCGAGACCGATGGCTTCACGTGCCCTCCGAAGCACAATGTTCATGAACATTTTGCCACTAGCGTCTACCCTTCTGCCGACCGCGCCTGCTATTGCTTAACTTTTTTGATGTACTCTTCCACTGGGAACGCTTCCACCATAGTACATACTAATATATGTATATCTATCAATGGCGTGCCCTCCTCTACACCTTCCCCCATCGTCTTTAGGATAAGATTTTATAATGGATAACAAGGATTTTATAGTAATTAAGGTAATATTTTACTATAGAATAAGCAAAATAATTATCGTTACCGATTTACGTTTATAAAGTATAGTATAGTGTGTATCGAAATGAAAAATGTTAAATATAAATATGTATATCGCATAATATACCGCCATCAGACATTCTGCGGATGTTTGTAACAAAAAAATATATTTGTTCTGGTTCAGATAGCCGGGTGTGAGTTGGCCTAAGATATTTATTTATTATCTAGTTTATTAATTTCGTACCTGCTCCCCGAAGCATTCTACGAGCAGATTGAGTATTCCAGTTGAACGCGTCTATTGAATGAACGTGGATTCTGTATGGGGAAAGAAGATTACTGTTGTGTGACGTATATTCAGAGATTACATTTGACAAAAAAGAATCTGTAGAGAATATTATAAAATTTCTTTCATGAATATGGAGCTCGCTAGCTTAATCTTTACATCATAGGAACAGGGCGCACGTGCTGGGGTTTTAATTATTTCGGAGTCACCTTACTTATCTAACAAAATGTAACTAAAACGAAACAAAGGAAAAACTAAATTACGACTTGTAAAGCATGTTTAAAAATAGTAAGGATTTTTTATAAGACCTAATTTTTACACCTTAGTCTGACAAATTAAGTTACTCTATTTTATTTTAATTCATTCAGTGATAACGTGACGATATGGACGTTGGTCTCCCGAACGGAAAGTCGTAGGTTCAAACCCCGTGGCGCGCACTTTTAATTCTCAAAGTTATATGCATTTTACTACTTAATTACCATTGCTTTCGGTAAAGGAAGGTTCTCAAAGATGTATGTGGTCTACAAATCTAGTGGGTCAGTTATACATGCTAATATAAAGAGAAAGGATTTGTATTTTTGTATGTTTGTAATGAATAAACCCAAAAAGTACTGATCCGATTTCAAAAATTTTTTCATCATTAGAATGCTACATTATCACTGAGTGACATAGGCTGTATCTAAAAAAAAATTGTATATTATATAAAGATAATAAAATGATGAATCCGCGGGTACTCGGGTGGCGGAGCGCGTGGTAAGCGGAGTGCGGGGCATATGCAAATGTATTAAATTAACCGCATTCGCAAGTAGTTCACATGAGGCATAGAGCAGTATTGTGACCACCACCCACCACCACGACCACACGGACAAAGTCGCGAGCAAATCTAGTAGGTTATAATATGATGATTTTTATTCAACCAACTTAATCCGGATTATCTCTTGTTGGTATGGTTGTATTTTTTGGTTTGTTGGCTACTGGATTTGTGTTAGAGAGACACAGATCTTCTCGTTTCCTTTTTAATCAGCAACGCATCACTGATCTTAGCGCTACTTATATAGATATGGGTGACCTGTAAATTTACAGAATTGAGTTTTGTAAGAAAACCCACGACTGGATATTTCGATGAGACATTTTTATATTTACATATTCGCCTTGTCGTTCCAAATCAAACTAAATATGAAAAAGGAATACGGAAACAAGAAAATCTTATATCTGTCATGCATGAAAATTTTATTTACTTTCGCTGTTGACGCTACGTTTATCGTTATTCAAACAATATGGAGTGTGATAAATTGTTCCGTGCGGAACGAATGCTGGAAATAACGAATATGAATATGTTCTGGGATGTTACAAACCTCACAATGGAATATGTAGATACGCAGATGAAATGACTCAAGCCAACTGCCATCATAGAGTATCTTTTTACATAATAAAACCGAAAAAGATCTGATCTTTTTACATGCTTTTATTTAATTTGCTGTGTATCAGTTTAATGGTTTGTTTGGGTCAAATCTTGTAACACCCAATCTCTAAGCTGAAATTTTGTGTCAAGTTTTCGTCCCAATGATAATTAATTTTTATGATAATGTTACTATATTCGGGATTGGCTCCAGACAAGGGAACTCCTCAACGGTTAACAATACACTTATAAAACTAAGTGACCTTTCACTTAAGGGCTCTATAATTGAAGCTTGTGTTTTTAAATATTTAAAATTTTTATAAAGCTTTATTTTTTTATTTATACTGACAAACGGTTAGGCAAGTAACTTTAGAGTATTGTCAGTGTTTTTTGAACAAATTAAAGTGATCGCCGATACGTTGCAGGTCAAAAAAACATGATACTGTGGTCATTAACTCAGGTTCATTCGGTGTACTGTTTCCCTTTTGTCTTTGCCTTCGGGTGAGGGTCTAATACTTTATTCCTGGCAGGCAACGCGATAGTTACACTTGCCTGGTGGTGGTCCGGATGGACCCCGACCCTGACTCGACCATGGATATGGTCGGTGTCATAAAAAAAAATAAGTCGCCTGGTTTGCTGAGAAAGCTGAGAGTTTGAAAGTACTAATCTAAGGAGCTACTTGTCGAAATTGAAAAAATATTTTTGTTTTGGATTGTCCATTTACCAAGGAAGATTATAGGCTGATTTTTATTTACGGCAGCGATCTTATTCCCGCGGAATCACAGGAAGAAGTTAATCTTGCATATAGCAGAACAACGTTCTCCGGGTCAGAG
>DWJZ01001954.1:0-21064 GCA_018249125.1 Asbolis capucinus
CTTTGAGAACTTGATGAAGAACTCTCTGGAGTGCAGGTTTCCTCACGATGTTTTCCTTCAGCGTGGCAATATAATCAACTTCTCATACGCACATAACTGAAAATTAGAGGTGCGCGATAGATTTGAACACAGGACATCGAAAAAATGTTCAAACCACTAGGCTATCACTACGTTATTTCATACAGTTAGGGTTCTGTAACGAGGCATAGGCTGTGCCACATGAATAATGGTGACGTTCTAGAACACAGCGATTGAAAATACATTAGAAGGTGAAAAGTTCATTCTCGATGAGTCATTAATGACATGTATTGAGAACATTATTGATCAATGTTATCTAGAAGCGGATGGACAAAAGGACATTGTAAACTGGATGATATTTTACACAGTAAAATGATTAGACATGAGTTTGATAAAGCTTTAAGAAGTTTTTACTTTAGTAGTTCTCTCATATCGCTAAATTATGTCAGACTATCAAAGATGTCATATAAATAAGTGGTTTTTACCTACTTAGATAAGTACTCGATTAAATGAATAACCAATTATTTCGTTTTTATACAAATAAAATGGCATACCGATGGCACCGTTACCCGTAACTTCAATATTTCACAAAAGTAGACGACATTGGATTCTGATTCTGCGAAACCATATTATCAATAACTTTAAAAGAACATGAGGTTTTTGGGTCAAGGAATTAATCAATTTAGAATCAGTCAAGGTTACTTTTAAAAAGTTTATCAAAAAAGTCCTTAAAGGTGTCCAAAAAATGTGAAAAGCTCCTTGTAAATAAAACTCGATAAACGAGTGTTCGACTGGAAAGTCTTTTCCGAAACGGTAGTATATTAATAATATGACGTTAATAAATGTACTACTAATATCTAAATGAATAAACGAATTTTGAATTTAAAAAAAACATTATTTTTTTATTGACCTTGATTTAATATGAACTTTTAATTTATGAAATCATTTTCTAGAATCCGATAACGCATCTTACAAAGTGTAAGAATTCTTCATATAGTGCAGGATTTAATCGAAGATTTGTTACGAATAAATTGATATAGTTCCAAACTACGCACAAGTTAATACGACAACAAAGTAATTTATAAATTGTATGTTGTCATAGAAGCCGTAAGAGCCCAATGGTTTAATTCTACAAACAAAAGATATCTATAATAATAAGTTTGAATCCTGCGCGTGCCCATCATTTTCAAAGTTAAAATTCGTTAGAAGTTTATTATGAATGTGGTCGAAATAGTATATGTTTTTCGACAGTATATTTCGTCGTATTCGTCATAGTATACTTGCGTCGAAGTACGCCTGAGAGTTCTTTAATAAAATTCTCGAAGTTCACCAGACTTGACCAGTGTTGTGGACCAGCTTGTACCTCTCATATTGTGAGACGAGACCCAAACCCAACAGTGGGACTGTTATAACCTGCAATGGTGTTGTCATTGCTTAAACCGGATCAATTTCGAAGCATTTTAGATTATAAATATTAATAAACAAGTACTCGTGAAATGCAAACAAATGTACCGTCAACAAAAGAAGTGATATCAGGCGAATCATCTCATAAAATTAAGGTCGGCAGTAAAACAATTTATCAATTATATTCGCCAGTTTGTCATGATGATGATGAGGTTATTTCAATGAGTTGAATTGAGTTGTGGGCGGTTTCTTCGACTTCGTGCGTTTTGAGCGGTAATCGCTTCGTTTCGTCTAACTCTTTTTTCCATAATTATTTTCCTTATTTTTATGATTTATCCAAAAAAATCCTTTTTGTAACTCTAGTAATAATAAATATATAATAAATATTTTTGGAAAACTCACACTCGGCCATCTGAACCCAAACTAAGCGTTAGCTTGTGCTATGTGATCAGATAACTGATAAACATAAATATTAACTTTTTTAAATTCATACTTAAATAGATATTTTTTGTTAAACACAAAACAACAGAAAAGTTTGACCTGGGTGGAATCGAACCCACGACCTCCAGTGTAGTAGTTAGGTTCACTAATCATTAGATCAACTAGCCTGTCGCTACGCTACACAAAAGGCTTCGCTACCCGTACATCCGAAATAGGGGTCTATTTCTTAGGTCATAAATCATAAAAAACCTTACTTACACACTGTAATCGGTTACACTAGGATTCCCTGTATTGTTGGTGAAATGACCCGAGAACAAACATTTATCTGTCATTTGCCTTATAAATAAAAATACATATTTGTGACCACTTATTATACTTACCCTTTCAAATCACTTTAAGTTTCACGTCCCAGTTTGTCACAGAAAGACTTAGATATCGTACAATAGCACGTATTACAATTAAAAATTAATGAAAAGTTCGTTGACCTCTGGTGTCTAGTCGGGTGATTGACCTTTGGCACACATCCGCCCGCCTGTCAAGTTTACCTCGGTGTACACTTCCATCAATGGACATACAACTTGCCCCCCGTGCCCCAATAAAATCAATGGTAATTATACCTTATAATATTGTTCAGCTTAACATGAAACCTACATTTAGCTTTTCTTGAAAGTAGTTATTCCAACAATTAACGGCTGTAACCTAGTAAAAACCCTGTTTGTGACGCGAGGCTTCGAATTCCATTTCTGGCAGCGGAATCATAAATAGTTTAAAAGAAAAACATTAGATCAGTTTATGAGATGGGAGTTGCAAATTCGAAGTCTATTACAATCCATAACTACCCCCCTCTAGGCTTAAGGCTAGGCGTCAGTTCACCGGTTTTGAGAACTTTATGGGGAACTCTCAGGTGTAGGTGTTTTCTCAAATTTTGTCCTTCACCAAGCAAGTCATAAGTTTTTAAGCATATAATTTTGGATTAGAGGAGAATGCATAATTCGAGGGCAAGACCGGGTAGGTGTTCGAGAGAGTTCCAGAGAGTGAAAGGAGAGTTCAACTTGCTAAATTATCACTGCTTTTAATACTTATCGCTCTACGAGTACATACATACATATGTATGCCTATATATTATTATTATATATTGATTCTACTATATTAATATTATGAAGCTGAAGAGTTTGTTTGTTTGCTTGAACGCGCTAATTTCAGGAATTACTTGCCCGATTTTAAAATACTTGCAGTGTTAGATAGTCCAATTTATATCATCACGCATAGACCTATAGGAGCGGAGCACCATTGAAGAATGTTTCAAAATCGGTTATTTTTTTTCCTATTGAGAGCTTCCGCTCCGCGCACTGCATAAACGGTTAAAGTTTCGCAAAAAATATGTATGTAAACGAATTCCTGGGTTAGCCCAAAGTAACTATTTTACGCGGACGGAGGCGCGGACGAAAGTTAGTACATTATAAAGCAGTTCAATTAGGGTACTTGCGAATTCAAAGGATTTCTTTATCGCAAATATTTATGATATTTTTACGTACAAATTAACACTTGGTAGGGAATAAAATATGATATGGTGTGTGAATATCAAGTTATGATATTGGAATGAATGGCGATCTTGCTTGGATTACATGAATTTAGTAGGCGGGTACTGTTGAGTAGATTACAAATATTGAAGAAACAAATCAGTAGTAAATCAGTAGTAGTCTATTATGAGGCGACAGGGATACTTAGAAATAATACAATTCACAACCAGTACAAGTTTGTTTCTTTTCAAAAGATGTGCTGAGGAGTTTCTTTCGCGATTTCCTTATCTTATTCTATCCACAACCATTTCAAAATGTACTACATTCATAATTGTATTGAAAAATACATTAAATATAAGGTTTGAGTGTATATTCTGATTAAGTAAATGTCTGGCGTTTAGATTGGCTACATTTTTCAGGCAAATATTAGTCAAGCCGATTATTATACAAACATATTCAACCGTGAAGGTCTCATGGAAATGATAATTGCAGAGTGGAATATGAAAAGTGTGTCAAAGTGACCTATCACAGCAGGTGGTGTAAGCACATTGGCCTCGAAAAACTCCAAGGTCTTCAATTTCACGGTTTATTTCTTAATTCCATAGCTATAAGGTACAGTTTTGTCCAAAAATTTTGGGAACGAAGGAGTTCGGCTCACGCACCGGCCGATGCCGTTTCCGCAAACGTTGTCATGGCAACCAAACCAAAACAGTCCTGTCAAACGGCAACCGGTTCAACAAAACTTCATGACACACTTTCAATCCCAGAAATTATGTGAACCTACTATCCACACTTCCACACATTGAAATCATCCTTATGTGGCTGTCAGCCTTCAGGCTTTGGAGCAGAAAGATGGATTTTGGTTTTGGTGACTTTTTATACCCCAATGTGAACGGAATACGACAGTTCTTTGAACATGACTCCTTCTTTCGGTTGGTACCTATTTCTTCTTCTGTAATAGGTGCTGTATTGCTGATAAACCCCATTTTACCGTTGTGATATCGGTTGAAACCAATTAGGTAAATTTTTGGTTGCGGTAGTATGGGAATGTATCTACTAATTAAGTTTAGACGAATCTAGAATATTACTTTGTTTCCCTAATCTACAGCTCTGGTCGATCCTTTATAACTGAAGATGGAAGTAAGTCTTAGACAAACTGTAGAAAGTAACTTTTAGGCAAACGATCTTCTTTATCTAAAAGGAAGAATAATCTGAGTAAATCATAAAATATTTTGTCTGCAGCCCCGCATCAGGCTTTCACCAAATGGCCAGGATGATGGACCGGATGATGACAGAGAGTCTCCAACCATTTGGGTTCGCGAGGATGTCGACGCGGCGCAGCGGGGACACGGATGAGCCCCGGGACGGTCTGCGGACTGCCAGGAGTGACATGCGGCGAGACAAGGCGAAGAGTTCTGACACGCACGCTGGGAATGGGACCAGGCATCCACCGACACAAGGTACTTTTAAGTTTCGAACGCTTCTCGGAGTGGCATGGACTTATAACAAGCGTTATGAAGCTGCGTCTTAGGAAGGAAATTATTATGTTTTCTTAGTTGTTAAGTAATGAACAAGAAAAAAAGAAATGTGTAGAGATTACTAATGAAAAATCCGGGGATGCCAATAGTTATCACTTAAAAAACAAAATATTCTAGTTACTAACACTTTAAATATATATATAGAGCAATGATATTGTGAGTACCGGGTGGCAAATGAGCATTTATTGTTTTTCTTACTATTTATGAAAATGATTAGTCATTGTTAAAAGTTACTTAATGTTTTTTTTTGTTACAGTAGTTCGGCCAACTCCTGTAAATAGGTTTCAAGAAACGCCTTTCGATCAAGCCAAACAAACAGATCCCACTACGGAGAAATGGGCTGGGACATTACGTAGACGGGACCCAAACATACAACCGACTCTGCCGTCCATAGTGTCTCGAAAAACATCGTCCACATCCATCAATAGCGGCAGAAAAACCAGATCTGTTGAAAGAATTCCCAGGTCTCGTAGACATTTGGTTCCAATTAAGCCTATGATGAGGAAGACTGATGTGCCCACGGAAGGCGATGTGACAATACTTGAGAGAGATGAAAAAGTCTTCGACGCAACAGGTTATGAACTGCATCTAGTGGAAACCCTAGAAAGAGATATTTTGCAGAAGAATCCAGACGTTCGCTGGAAGGATGTAGTGGGCCTGGACGATGCAAAGTCTGTTTTACAAGAGGCGATGGTGCTCCCGCTCGTTATGCCCGACTATTTTAAGGTGAGCAGGAAATGTTTCAAGTGGTGCTATTTTAGTTCTGTTATCTAAATTGGTTGGATGCTCATATGGTTATACAGCGTCTTTCAATTTATAAGCGATCAACTGAGTTAAGCAACGGCGCGCTCGTCAATTGAATGAGTGACAGCTAGTGGTTGAATTTATTAACTCCTAGTACTTTGAGAGTACATTATTGTTATGTCTATGAAATCCTACCTTAGTTTATGGTCACAAATATGAAAATGTGTATGTTGATGATTTTAGATATTTGCATTAGTGTATGGAACTTTATAGATAGACAGATCATGTTGAAAATTAGGACATAGAATGGATTACGGCGGTATTAGGGGAACGCCCCACTATGATTTGGAAATCTTCTTTTATTTTTCTTTTTATTATACTGAATAAGTTAGCGCGTTTTGTTTACTCTTGACTTGAAGACATATACACTGTAATCAAACGGAAATACCGACGCGGGCAACTTATTCCATTCCTTCGCAGTATGGATAATGAAGGACAAGGCGAACCGCGACGAACGTACCGGCGCTGTATTTACAACGAAGGAACGAAAGGATGTTTAGTGAAACCATTCTTCTGGGGTGTAAACAAGTACATATACTAAATTATATTATTTTTCGTGCAGTGTATTGTTAACCATGAAATGTCGTCTGTTATATATGTGGGTATCGTTTTGAGCTCTATAAAGTTAAGTTGTTTTTGACACGAATCGACTTCTATAACCATGTCTATTGCTACATAAAAATATAATTTGGGTTTACGGGCACTTATTACATGTAAGTTAGGTACAGAAACCCCGAAAGCTTCGTCCAGTTGAAAGTGGCGATTCGCGTGAGTGATTACAACAGGCTGGTTCACGTTCGGCTTATAATTTGTACAGCGTGACTGGTAAATGGGTCGCAGTCCATTCCGACCTCCGACATTGTTGCTCCTTCGGGGAATGTCATTAAACATTATTAAATAAACAGCTTTTTTTCCCTTTTCTCACAAAATTAACTTTTTTCTCTCTTTATTAGAAAATACTGTAGTGTCACTGCAAAAGTTATGTGGTTCTTGGGTATTTCGACATACCCAAAAACAAAGAAACAAATTTCCTAACCTTTTTCTTTTCTATTGATTTAAAGTTGTTAACATTTTCTATTTATTTTAATTTTATTTGACTCGACTTTATTCTTTCTATATTTCTACATTCAAGTGTGTTTCGAAGAGACAGATTTATTGTTTAAAAACATGTTTCAAATTATATCTTTATTTGTGTTCACATCAACGTTATCTTGAATATTCTCTTTTGGTATTATTCCTATTGTTTTGTTTTTATTTTTCTTAACTTCCTTGAACATCCTTGGAATGGCTTCTCAATTTCCAAAAGTAACTAATGTCATTTATGCGTGTTTATCAATACCATATAGATCAAGATATCTCCGTAACTCGATACCAGGAGTTTAATGGTTGCTGAGCACCAAGGAAACAGTAAATTACAGATGTTCTTCAATTAAAGTATTAGGTGTCGTATTGATATAACTTACTCAGGAAAGGGAATGTCGAGTTACGTTTCCGCTTGGTTAGCTTGCACCAGCCACGCTTGGAGTGGCTCCACGATTGTTCACTGGTTAACCTTCTAGTTTGTTAATATTCTAATGGTATAACTAGTACAATGGTATAAGTACTATTAGTAGATGGTCTAGTTTAAAAATGCATACCTCCACTAAACTTGGATACTTTTATGTGTGAAAGAATTTTATTTGAACAGACTGTTTGAATTTTACATATTTTGTGTATGTGTAGGCAATTTAGTATAAAATTGATTATCTTAAGCTTAAGCTAGTACACCAGCGAATTCATGTAGAGGAGTAAGGGGGTTAATCTGCTTCTCCCAATTCTCAAAATGCTGACATGGAAATTTTAATAAAGCTTATTTTATAGGGTTAAGTTTAAGACCCTTCCCCGAAAAAAGCCGTCCAGCTAGCCAAAACATAAATCTACCTTAATTGTAAGTAAAGCCATCAGTGATATTGTTATCGTTAGATGGCAGTCATTAGGTCTTATCGGAGGCCTCCAGGTAGTACAGAAACTTCCCAGACATAGGTTGACCACTAACAAATGGAGAAACCTTTAGGTCTTCTCAGTTCTCTTCTACTCCCTCTCCTTTAGTCATCTTCCTTCGTATTCTTCTATCATCCATTCTGAAGAGACATGTTGTTGGTGTACGTGGGGTCATTTAATTTTCATGGTCGGTGGTGATCACTTACCATCAGGTGATCTGCTCGTGACCAGATTGAAGTTAAGAGAAGACCCATACAGTACCCGCTCAGTTTGTACTGGTCCTGTGGCCATAACGCCGCCGTGACGCCGGTTGTATAAAATCCTTGCTATTAATAAGTCGTTAATTATAATATGGAACGTTAAATTTCAATACGTCTACCGCTCGCGTGACTTCGGACGCCATTATTCATCGTAACTTATCTGAGGACCTTGATTATTTTGGGTTAAGAATTGTTGTTAGATATTTGGTATGAAGAAAGTGTTGACCCTGGTAAGGATTATTAACATACGAGAAGGTCGTTGGGAAATATTTCATAATGGCAATTATGAAGGTAGGTGTGGGCGACGTGGGCCTATGCCCACAGTCTTCAAGTTAAAAGGGCTTTACGCCTAAAACTTTTCTAAATCCACATGTTTTTTTTTCATATTGCCTCACCGCGTATTTATATTTTTGCACTAGCATGAGTAAGTAGTCGCGTTAAAGCTTGTAGGATATCGTTATTGATTAAATCTTTGGAACGAAAGTAAAAGCGATCTGGCTGAAGCTATATCGTCCACGTCTACAACTCATGCTACGCTACTGCATAACGGGGCATTTATGAGTAATTTTCGCATTTACCTTATGAGCTTACATTTTTATAATTTTCAGGGTATCAGAAGACCATGGAAGGGGGTGCTGCTGACCGGACCCCCCGGGACTGGTAAGACCCTCCTGGCCCGGGCGGTGGCCACTGAGTGTCGCACCACATTCTTCAACGTCTCATCAGCCACACTCACCTCAAAATACCGCGGAGATTCTGAGAAGCTTGTTCGTTTACTCTTCGATATGGTAAGGATTCACCATAAAACATATAGCTATACTCCTGAGTGATATGGAGCCTACGTGATCTTGCAATGCCAAGGGTTTCGGATTACAATCCCGATCGTTGATAAGTGTTGCAGTTAAATAGAGTGTTACTTTCTGAGACGAAAGAAATAGGTATTTGACATAACCAAACTGGTGGGCGCTCTAGGTTCTCAGAGCGGAGGAATACATATATTTAATGTAAATAGCCGACAAACGAGCAGATGAGTCATAACATGATATTAAGATCGAGTTGCATCGATCATGATAACAAACCATTTGTCGCGACTATTCGTAAAACAGTAAAATGTATTGTTATATTTCCAGGCTGCATTCTACGCTCCAAGTACGATCTTCCTGGACGAGGTGGACTCTCTGTGCGCGGTGCGCGGTGCCGACTCGGAGCACGAGGCTTCGCGTCGGTTCAAGGCCGAGCTCCTCATACAGATGGACGGACTGGCGGCTGTGTTGTGAGGGCTTTTACTAATATAGTCTACGTTAAGGCGTTTGTCATGAGAAGGTGGATCTGGTTAAGGCCATGTGGGTGATCTTTTAGACTTCATCAAAGATTTGTTTAACATATTTACTGAAGCCCAACAGTGACAAAGACAACTTATTGTGCTGTGTTACGGGTACTCACGATACATGTTTTTTGCGCCGAAATTTCGACTCCGCGGAGTGCAGCCGGGACCCTGATCCACGCGACTGGGTCGAAATATCGGCACAAAAAACATATATCGTGAGTACCCTTGACACAGCATAATGTTATGTACATGTCCAGGAAGATTCGATTTAAAATCATAAATAGACAACTTATATTAAAACAGGTAGTTTTTTTTAGGAGTAGGTAGTTTTTCGTTAACCTTTTTGCAGCATATGGTGGGAACTGTCGCAGTGTCCGCGTTCAGATCGAAGAAAACTCGTAGCTCGTAATTGTGGACATAATTCACTAATTCTACAGCTAATTCGATAAGGCTTGAGACATAACAAGGAGTAACAAAAGTTGCACCTTTTAACGTAACATTCACCTGTGATTGATTTTACGTGATAATTTATTTAAACGTTTGATTGGGTTCGTGATTCTGAGCTTTAATCAAGAACTAGTTTTATATATCTATTTAAGTCCAACTGAATTATTACTTTAACACACGCACATAATACTACAATACACACACACACACACACACACACACTCACATGAGAGTTAGGATGCGGTAAGTTACTGCTTTGAAAATTTGAGTAATGCCCATAAGGTGTGTGGGAGAGACAGCAAAATTACTAGATTCACCGCTCCGACGTTCTATGCCGCAAACTGCGCGGAGAAAAAATTATACTATACTGCTTTCAATATTTGAGTAGAGATGACTGATATGTTTTCAGCAACCAAGATAAAGTAGTGATGGTCCTGGCGGCGACCAACCACCCCTGGGACATCGACGAGGCCTTCCGAAGACGGTTCGAGAAGAGGATATACGTTGGACTTCCTGATGGTATGAACTGTTAAATATAGTTTAATTTAATCACTTAGAATGGGCAATGGTTATTTAAATCGTATAACAGCACAGATGTTGTACATGATTCTATACTAAGGAGCAATTTAAGGAACCACTTGCGAATTTGAATGCAGCAGTAATACGCTAGGACCGAAGAATAGAATGAAAAAAAAAAACAGGTGAGTGTTTTCAACTGACCTAGGTTCGTTGGTAATTCAACAAGATATATAAGTTTCTTTCAAAATGTTTAAGTTTATACACATGCAGATTGTATTTTCTGTTAATTTTTATGTGAGGCGATACCTAGTATGTTTTTGATCGAAAAATTGCTGTATGTCCTTAATACAGACGCAATAAAGATGTAGGGACAAAACTAACCAAGATTTTTAAAAATGGTAATTTTACAGAGAATACCCGGGTGCGGCTGTTGAAGCTGTGTCTCCGTGAGGTGGTGTTGTCGGATAACGTGAATCTGCCAGAGTTAGCGATTAAACTGGACGGCTACAGCGGCTCCGATATTTGTAACCTCTGCAGGTATGCCACTGTATGATATGAGTAGGCAAACGAGGAGACGGTTCAGCTAGGGTCGCCGACTTTTGGCCAAAAATAGAATATATCTGATGAGTGAGTGATGAAGAGAGTATGTATTGTGGATACAGTCCTTTTCCGTCAAAATTGAAATCATCATGTCATAAATGTCATATGTGACGTGCAAAACATTGCCAGTGTAAAAGTCCGATACTCCAGCAAGAATAATTTATTGTACATTCTTAAAAATGCAATTAGGTATCAATTATAATTATTATATTATATGTCGCTTCATACCATCTACTATCTGCGAATAACCATGTCACTCCGTCGCTCCGTTTCAACGTAAAAGTCCAAACACACATTTTTATATTTATAATATTACTAGCTTTGGCCGCGACTTTATCCGCGTGGTCGTGGTGGTGGGTGGTGGTGAAAATGCTGCCCTATGCTATATATCAATTACTTGCGAATTATTGGTAAATTAAAATGATTGGAATAAACGCCGTACTCGCATGCGTGTCGTAGCATCTGTAACCCCCGACGAAGAAGGTGTTATCATTTTAACTGGCCTGCCTGTAAACGATGCTGATGACAATCTTCTATACAACGTTCATCCCTCTTTAAACCCTTTCCGCCCCTTTTATCACGGTAAAACGAAGCCTATGTCCTTTAATTTCCTATTATGTGTCTTCTATTTCCCAGTCCTTTCTATAAGAATGACGAATTTCCAAAAAACATTCATCCCCTAACCTTTTTTCGCGGTAACAAGTAACCTATGTTATTTTGTTTCTTATAAAGTGTCTTAATACAAAGTTTCGCTGTTATATATTTAATAATGATGGATCCATACAAATATTTATCCCCTCTTTTAATCCCTTCTCACCCATTTTGCACGGTAAAAAGCCTATAGTCTTCCTCAGGGTCAACTCTATTTCTGTACCAAATATCATAAAAAATGGTGCTATGGTTAAGGCGTGAAAGCGTAACAGACAGACAGACAGAGTAACTTTGGCACTTATAATATTAGTAGGGATTATGGATGTATTACAGAGACGCAGCCATGATGACGATGCGTCGCAAGATAGCCGGCAAGAGTCCGGAGCAGATCCGGAGGCTGAAGCGGTCGGAGCTGGACGCGCCCGTCAGCAGGGAGGACCTGGACACCGCCATGGACAAGACCCGGCGCACCGTCACCCAGGCCGACGTCGCGCGGTACACCGCCTGGATGCAGAAACACGGCTGCTCCTAGCGCCGCGCGAGGGCGCTGCGAGCGCTTCTCAACTCGCTGAGAATCTCGTAGATGCAACAAGTGTACCGTGTGCGCAGAACTTTATAACTTTATATCGAAAAACAGTGATCGGTTATGTTTTATGATTAAAATTATTCGAAAATAGAATTATTATTTGTCTTTTTGAAGTCCAAGACAATTCGGAATTTTTTTAAACTCATAAGCACCTTATTATAGTGTATCATTAGCATTTCTTTCCAGTGTTTCGTTTATGCGCTGTATGGAACTCTATATCAATTAGAATTTAAATGTTATATGTTTGCACGTATACTACAATTTTAAAAAAAGGAAAATATGTATACTGCGTCGGATGTGGCTTATGACATGTCAAAATGATTTATATGTAACATAGAGTATCTACTATTAATGATTTTGAGTACTTGTTTTTTTTAATATTAAATTTGAGTTACTATGTTTTAATCCCAAAATAATATCTACATATACATATTTTACTTTGTCTAATATAAGAAAGTCTGGAATAAAAAGTCACATTTTGTTAGCTTAAAGTATTTGTATGTTATTGTACGTGTGAGCGAACAATATTCGGTCGTGGGTATTTTGATATGATTTTTAGATGGAAACAGGTTCTCATGATCTGTTTATTATTATAACGAACTCGATCTGTTCATTTTGAAATGATTAGTATCCGTGACGATATTAGTTTAAAAACATATGTAGTGATGATTAATTTCACGCGTGAGATTAGTCATTCTTGTCACTGTCAAACATTTTATAATCTGTCAAGGCCATCTAAGATTTAAAATCATTTCCATATACAGAAGCAGGATAGTGTAACTTGTTTGACCTAGTGGAGAAATGTGATATAGAATGTTTGTGGTTTGACATTAGTTACCTATTGATAATAATTGAAGAATATATTGAAATAGGTGTAAAATTTTAAAAACAAATTCTCAGCGTAAGGTTTTCCGTAAAAACAGTGCAAAAAAATGTTCTTCAGCATTTGGTAGGACGGGGGGCGGCGCGGGTACATCTCGCGAATTGCAACGAACGTGGCCGAATATTGTACGCGGGATAATCGTCGCACGTGTGCCGTACACCTTAGTGTATGGTGTAGATTAGTGACAAAATACACGATGCACTTTTAGTTACATTCACAACAGATTAGAAAACAAATCTTATATTTTTTAGATGATAAACAGGTTTGTAGGTTACATGTATTACCTTTATTTGGGTATGTATTGCTTTTTTTCACATTCCTGCGTAGTGTATTGACTATTTATTTGTACACTTTCAGAAGTTAGTTTTTTAGGTATGTCTATGTAAGTTCTTGTATTATAAAATTGATCTAGACAACTGTTTCGTAGACAAACTGTTAAAGTAATATTTTAAATAATTTCTGTATAAATATTAAAGAGACGACTCTTTAATTTTATTTAGTTTATTTATTTTATAATTGATTTAATTTCATATGAAAGATATGGAGGTTAGAAAAGTTGCAATTGTTTAAAACTTTGTATGTAATATAATTTCTGAGTTCATACTGACAAGGTCTAAATATATTTATTTTAATATTTCGAGCAAATTTTACTTCCATTTCAGTTATAACTTGGCACCTGCATAGTATTGGGACTTCCAAATTTTAAGTTATTATTTTTAAATTCTTATTTATTAAAGAATAATGTAAAATGCTATAGGTACTTGGTAGTCAGTTTAATCATTTTCAATTCTCCGAAATCTTTATATTAATCCTTTTATATTAAATTGTGATGTGATTGTGTAAGAAGTTTTAATAAAGATGACTTTACTACATATCCATCGAGTTTTATTAACTAGAAACAGCCCACGCTTCGGAAGAACCAGTTAGCAGAAAGCACAATAACTACTATTGTGACAAAACTGTAACAGTTAGACGTATGGTGTCGCAGAATGATTTGTAGGGAATTATGACCTCTACTGTAGTACATTACTTTGCTCTATTGTCGATAAGTTCCGCAGTATATGTGATATGATTTTTTTTTGGAAATTTGTACACGTTCGGTTACATTATTTAAATTTTCATAAAAACCCCTAAAATTTTTAAAAATATTTTATAGCCTATGACCATCAGTAATAATGTAGAATGGTAATGGTTAAGAATATTTCAAACCCAACCTAGTAGTTTCAAAACCTATTCTCCTAAAACAAACAAAAAAACAAATTTTTCCTCTTTATAATTGTAGCACTTGCTCAGTATGCTCAGTAGCACTTAAGAGTTTTATTACGAGGTCTTGTCACACGTATGAGGATATGAAACACTAATAGTGAGTACCCTAAATAGGTGCTACATTACAATAATGTCCACGATGAACGATGATATACATATGTGCATAAGTTTAAAGTGGTTCAAGTAGCATTATTAAAATATTATATGTCTCCAAGGTACCCTCAAGCCTCATAAGAATTATATCTATGTTGGCACAACGTGAGGCATACAATGAAAGTATAAGTGTGTCCCTACTTTACACTAATTCCCTGCGGAATAACGACGCAACTCTATTTTATGTCATTTTAAATTTTCCTATAAACATGCTCACATTTTTTGTCTATGATAAAAATCAATGTTTGTTTGTTTATAGACTCTAAAATTATAGGAGAGCAACGATGTTGTAAGCAACTTTGTGCAAGTTCTCAGAAAAAATTTTTGGTAACAAAATAATGTCGATCGGACATGGTCAATGAGTTATTGTGCAACGTGCGCCGGGTGTAGCTAGATTCATATACTGTCTCCATATATCCTTTTAAAGTAGAATAAATTTATTATAATAATATATTAGGGAACAAATTTGTATTTAATGTGCTTCATTTTATTTAATTTACGATTATAATAATATACTGGGTATCTGTGTCTAATGATATATCTTATCAAGCTTTTAGTATTACTGCGTTAAGAATTGGTGGTAACGCTCCTGGTATTTTATTCAGTATTTTTTTACATATTATAAGTTAATGCATGAGTACAGTCCCACCTCATGTTAAGTGGCGATGTAGTCTTAGATGGTAAAGCGCATTAACTTAGAAGGTGCCTATTCACTTTCGTCTTGAAGACAAACATTATACTTAAGCGGGAACACAGACGCTGGTAACTTATTTCAATTCTTCGCGGTACGCGGTACGAAGGACGAGGTAAAGCGTGTCGTCCGTAATGGAGGGATATCCACGGTGTAAGGATAGATACCCGGTGTGAGCTGTGTCTTACGATGGTAGAAAGGATGGGGAGAATTAAGTCTAGTAATTCCTGCGCACACTCTCCAAAATGCACCTTATAGAATACCGAGTGACTGACAACTCAAACTCTGTGGTACTACAATTGTGCTGTGACCATGAATAAAGTGTATGAAAAGATCTTATTCTGACTTTCTTCAGTAGCATATTATTGTATTCTAGTAAGTTTACTGCTACCTAGAGTCAATTTGATATAAATAAATGCATCGGTATAAAGTGTTCGGTACGAGATTTTAAAATATTTTTCAACAGTACAAGGATGATTTCCATGAAAATGAAATTGCTTTAATAAAAAATTCCTCATCATACGATTTTTAATGATATATATATTGCATTTTTCTCAAAGCCAATCACATATAAAAATATAGTTATTAGT
Organism: Asbolis capucinus; assembly: GCA_018249125.1. Taxonomy (NCBI): domain Eukaryota; kingdom Metazoa; phylum Arthropoda; class Insecta; order Lepidoptera; family Hesperiidae; genus Asbolis; species Asbolis capucinus. Next base: position 15,679 of record DWJZ01001954.1, read on the forward strand.
TATACAATATTTGCATATCTACAAAAATCGCTCGTTTTATGACATACAAAACATAATATACGATACACAGTATAATGTAATTCGTCCAATTCAATTAATTATATGTTGTTTGTGTGTATATATGAGTGTGGGACTGTTAGGACTCAATTACCTCGGGCTATAAAGCTGTCCATTGACTGATGGCCCACTTGGAGACCGTCCACATGGCGGGACTCCAAATTGATTCGAGCAGTACAGGTACCGGCGAGATCCATTAAACTTTGATCAACTTTTATAATAAATACAAATATTGATAGTGTAACTCACAAACCCTGCAAAATAGAAAATGTTTACCAGACCGAGAAAGATTTTGAGATATTAGAAGACTCACACAATTTTTTTCAGATTTGACGCAGAATCTTTTGCTATTTCTTGATTTGAAATAAAAAATATATAATGGGTGCGGTATAAAGCAAAATTACTTTTTAAGCCAATATAATGAACAGTTACTTCTCTTGTTCATGCACCCAAACTAAACTTAACAATATGCTATAAACAATATCCGGGAGTAAATATTTATCAAATAAATGCCTCGGCTGGGAATGAAAACTGGGGTCGCTTGCTTCGCAGAAGTATTTAAAAAACATTAACAAGTTTAAAATTCATATAATCATAACTTTAAAAGCCTTTTACTTTTAATACCTTTTACTTTTACCACGAGTTACCACGTTCCTTACCCTACGAGTATATAGTTAGAAGACCAAATAACCTAGTACTTGGTACCCACATTCCTACCAGTAAAAAAAATTGTGAATAACACTTTTGTTCATCACTGTACCGAGTTAATTACAGTGATCTTGAACCTAATAACGTCCACTAAAATAAATTCACTAATGAATTTATTAGTAACGTACTAGTGTGTCTACCAAATGAATTCTAAAAAGTATGTTTGCAAATTTTTTACTCGACATTAACGATTAATTAACGAGGACGACTTTATACGTCACAATAAATATAATTGAACAGGTACGTGTACGCAGCAAGTACTTTATTACCAGAAGCGTGTGAAATATTATGTAGATTTCAAATATATTTTTTTCTATTTTATACTCTTTTTCATCGAATTAAATCTCGCAAGCCATTGAAATCTCGGTTTGTTCCCTGGAGCCGTAACTTTTCTTCAGTTTCGATCACAATGTATTTCTTTATAGGAAATAAATTTTCTCAGAAATCATGTATTTTTTTGATAAACATGACGTGATACTAGGTTCAGAATTGCCTCTAGATAAGGTACTTCTCAACGGTTAACAATACAGTAATTACTTTTTAATGTATGCTCTGCATTTGCGTGCATGGTGCGTAAGTTTGATAAAAAAAAAATCCATAAATTTATTTTGTTTGGAGTAGAAAGCACAGGTGAATTAAGTCTTGTTCACTTTTCTTAATTTTAATTTTAGATTTCAACCTAACTTAAGTAATTACTGTAAAGGAGAAAAAATAACAAAATGATATAAAAAGCCATTTATATACAGAATTGATTTATTATAAGTAAATAGATAAATCAAACTCTTTGGTTTAAACAATCGACAGTGATAACAAGTCTTACAACTACTTAATTAAAATACGTGTACTTATTTATTTAATATATTAAAGTGATATTGACAAAATACTTTTTTATCCCTACAATCATATCGGACTTGTCCCAAAAAGTAAGGCACGTGCGGTCATAACAACCATTCGATAATCACTTTTAAATCTTAATTTACATATTTCTGAACTAGCGTTGACCCTTGCAATGTTTTAGTTTCTACACTAAAAAGTTTTTGACTTCTAAAACCATTTTAATAATACCTTGTTTTTGTACCTTTCGGACAAATTCACTTAAAAAAAATGTCTTATAAATTAAGGCCAAAATACACTCGTATTCCTACATCTAATTTGATAGAACGAAGGCAGTGCTTAGACTGAATAATGTCTTATGTATTGTCAGTTTTTTTCATCTTGGGTTATCTTGTACACAAACCCGCTCTGTGTTATTACTGTTTATATATTACATATGCTGTTGTTGGTATAACGTGATTATGTGAATATTGTGGAGTTTAAATTTTATCTACTGGTGATTTCGCAAGCTGACGATGAATAGGATTTTGAGGTTATGTCAAGATGAAAAAAATGGACTATAGGAATTTGTTAGGAGGGCGCTGTATAGGGCGCGTCGTACTGCGAGCGTCATTCTGGTGGCGCTCCGTTCGCTTGCGCGGGGGGTTCCTCGTCATTTTCCAGTATGGCTGCGAAAGAGAACGGCAAGAAAGCGTATCCTTGGCCTTCGTAGAACTTACTCATGAATTCCACCCTGCAAGGTTAATTGAAATGCTTTATTTTATAACAATTATGCGACCTATAAAACTGTTGATTCATGTAGTTTAATTTTCTCAATAGTAACTACTAAGTTGCAGAAAAAAAAACAAAACAAATCAATAATTTTTAAATTAAAATCTGATTCATTATTTTTCATATTTGACAAAAAATATATAACATATAAGTTGTCTGTAATTTATGATACGAACAAAATAACTGTAAGAATTATTCACCAATGCAATCTCAGCGTGTGTAAGAATGCGGAAAGTCCTTCCATAAGAACGAGTATGGCGAGCGTGAAGAAAGCCCAGATCGCGAAGATGACGTAGAGAACGATGGGTCCCACGGGAGGCCCTACCAGCATGCCCATTCTCAGCACGCGCTGCCATAGTACTGCCGACAGTTCTGAAACAAAAATGCTTTTTTTGTGGCCATTCCAATTAGCCCACTTATACCTACAAAGTTTTCGAATAGCGTTCCGAAAAAAAGGAACAGAGACGCCCCACGACCAGGCGAAGCAATGACTTGACGAAGACAGTGGGTATCGTATTATGCTGTGTTACGGGTACTCACGATATATGTTTTTTGCGCTGATATTTCGACCATGCATGGATCATGGTCCCGGCTAATGGTCCATGCAACTGGGTCGAAATATCGGCACAAAAAACATATATTGTGAGTACCCGTAACACAGCTTAATATACAGTGGGTATCTGTCGGATTCGCGAACAGTGGATGAATAGACTGAGGAAGAGTCTCTCCTCGTCATTGAGGAAACAATTTCAATTCCGCCTAAAACCCTCTGCTTTTAAAATTAATCACCCGTAAAAAATGTTCCACATGCTTTTTATTTCAGTGTTAAAGAGATCTTGAACTTGTGATTTAAAAAATTGAATTAAATTTGAATCTGACATAATAATAATAAATATCTTTGGACAACTCACACAGGGCCACCTGACACCAAACTAAGCGTTAGCTTGTGCTATGGTGATCAGACAACTGATAAACATACACATATACTTTTAAATACATACTTAAACAGATATTTACTCACAGAACAAACATTCCTGCTCATCACAGAAAACTTTGACCTGGGTAGGAATCGAACCCACGACCATCAGCGTAACAGTCAGTTTCACCAACCATACCAATCGGCCCTAATAATTTTAGTTGATGACATATTTAATAATTTAATAAATTAATTTGGATATTTTAATTTGGACACCTGCATGGGTTGAGATTAACCTATGTTAGAACATATTTTGTATCTATTAGCTTGTCTTGCCAATAATAAATGAATTATGAAATATTTTGGTTACGTCTTGGTCAGCAACGCATCCATGACAGTATTATACTTGTAAAATTATATGGATACGACCTTTGTTTCTCGATGAGATCTAAGAGAAATAGAACTCACGCGCATGAGCCAGCGATAGCGCCCACAGTCTCAAGTAGGACGCTGTGTGAGAGACGGTGCCCAGGATGTATTCAATGGTATGTATGGCCTGAGTGATCATCATCTCCCCAACGCTGTCTTCTGGTTTCTTTACTACATTACCACTCTCCACACCTTGTTGGAGTTGCTGGAATAAAACAAGGCTTATTAAAAATATTTAAAAACACAAACTTTAATTATAGATCCATAATATAAAGAAACACACAAAATTTCATAGCTGTATTGTTAACAGTGGAGTAGTTCACGTGTCTGGAGCCATTCCTGAATGTAGTATCAGGTCATGCTTGTCATAAAAATGCATTGTCATCATGAAAACTTTATGCAAAATTTCCGCTCCGTAGTGTAAGAGGAAGTGGGTCTAATTAAGCTTGCAAGATTTGACCCGAACACTTAACAAACTAATAAACAAACATACAGCGCAAGTTAAATAAAAGGTTTTTTTGTAGATGAAGAAGTAATACATACATACTGTACATGAAGAAGTAATCTTTGGCAGGAATAAATCGATTTTGAAAATTCATCAAATATATAATAATTAAGTAAGCTATTAGCTCCTAAGGCGAAATAATTATCTTTCATTTGAAAATGAATTCACTGACTTTAGAATGGAATTTTAGTTTTGCCTCCAATTAACTCCAATATTAGTCTTGCAATTTTTTTTATAGCTTGATGGGCTGATGAAAAAGCATACGGGCCACATGACGGTAAGCAATTGCTGTTAATTTATGCTTTTAAACAAATATCGTCGCGGATACTAAACCCGAACTCAGTTTGCATCGGTCATGGCCACAGTAAGTCGAATCAATATAATGAATAAATCGTCGAATCAATATAAATCTTGAGTACCATTAAAACTGAATCGAAATATCGATATAATAATAAACAAATTATAAGTACCCGTTTACATTTAAAATGTCTAATTGCTTTTAATTATAGTCATCTCTTTTACTTACCTTTCGTTTCTTAGCTGCCCTTATTTGGTATATAGGTTTTCCGAACAGCATGACTGGTATACATAGAAAGGCGACAGCAAGGAAGATCTTCTGTATGGCGTCCTGTCCGGGGAACATGAAGGCGAGGCACGGCTCCTTTATATCCGATGACTTCATTAACATCATGTTGATGAAGATAATCAGCACTGATGGAGCACAGGACGTACCGTAAGCTGGATCTATTGGCCGATAATTATTTATTAATGATAATGATGAGTAACGATACGCATGTACGGTATAAAATGTAATTAATAATGCATCATTAATTTATTTTCAAAGTTAGTAATGGTTTTAGGATCATCTGTATTGAAGTGAATAAGATTTTTCCTAGATTTTTCAATTTCTGATTCATTTTGCTTTGTAATCTAAGCGACTATTATAGTTTTTCATTTAAATAGTCCGAAATAAAAACCAGGATTGTTATAATCTTTTCTTCTTTTCCATCTATTTGCAATTCATTTAAAATAAGCTTGACGGACTCCTACACTTCAGATAGTTTGGTTAATAAATATAATATAATAAATATAAATATCTTTGGACAACTCACACACGGCCATCTGAACCCAAATTAAGCGTTAGCTTGTGCTATGGTGAACAGACA
>DWJZ01001955.1:0-21058 GCA_018249125.1 Asbolis capucinus
CTTTACTTTGTGACCAGAACGCGTGGTCTTATTGATAAGCGGATGTGATTTCAAATCGCTTTTACAATTATTAGCATTATGACAGATATAGTTATTAATATTTTCCTCTCTTAAAGTGTATGCAGATTTTAAACTATGTATGGAAATCCTAATTTTCCGATTGGGAAGCTGAATTTCATAGACTTTTGTGCCTCGTTTTGTCACACGGAATGGACTGTCATAAGTAGGTTGCAAAGTTCTATGAATAGCGGTTCGTACAAGCACAAAATCACAGGCTTTAAGGTTTCGATGTACGAATATAGATTTATTCGAATGAGACAAGGGTATCGGTCAAAACCTGTTCAAAATTTTACGTAATTTTTGAACGTTACTGAAATCGTCGCTAATTGCGTTAGACTGAGGCTCATATAAATCTACAGGTAATCTCAACGTTTTAGTGTACGTCATTTCGGCTGCGCTTACACCGTTGTCACTGCGTACGGCTCCTCTGAGACCGTACAACACCGTAGAAAGTTTGTCTATCCACGATGGTAATGCTGAAGATAGTCGTGCGGTCAAGGATACCTTGATTGACCTTTGGAGTCTCTCAATAGCCCATTTGACTGTGAACGGTATGGAGTAATACGGATCTTATGTATGCCTAGCAATTTCATGAGCTTTGAGAAAAGATCGCTCTCAAATTGTCTACCTTAATCGCTAGGTAACTTCAGGTGACTGAAACTTGTTATCCACCCGTCGTACACTAACTTCGCTACTGTTTCCGCCGTGATATCTTTCATGAGAAACGCCTCAGGCCAGCGCGTACGTCTGTCGATCATGGTCAGGTAGTATATGTACTCTTCCGGTGTTATGGGCAAAGGACCAGCTATGTCAATTTGGAAATGCTCGAATCTGTCGCATACTTCAAAACCTTCTAACTCCGAATTAGTGATTTTTAGAAAATAAATGTGACAGATAATTATCGTTTTCTTGAGCGATCACTAACTCGTGATAGTCAATAGGATCGGGACAAGAGACAGTCTCGACACGCGATAAGGCGTCGGCGACAATATTATCTCTACCGCTTATGTGTTGGACATCAGTAGTAAAGTCGCTTATTAAACCAAGTTGACGAATACGTCGTGGCTTCTCTTTAGCGTTGCTACTTTTCATAAATGCAAAGGTTGTTTGTGTCGTCCTTCTATTAGATTTTGAAAATATTTTATTGCCAAAAATACAGCTAAAAGTTCTCGATCCTACGCAGAATATTTCTATTCTGTTTTTAACATAGCTTTAGAATAATAGCCATGAATTGTTGACGCGTTGCTGTAATACTGCACCCACTGCGGTGTTAGATGCGTCAGCCATAAGTGCAAATGCCGCTTTGGGTAACGCATGCGATAGCGTCACGTTCCTAAGGCTCAATTTACATTGTGTCAATGCTTCGTCAGCGTCAGGTGTCGACTGAATGATAGTCTTTTCTTTCTTTGTAGAACCGTGTTAATATACATTTAAAATTGATTAATAATTTACTGCTTTCAAAATGTGTGATCTGTAAAAATTAAGCATTCCTAAGAATCTTCTCAGCTGTTCGACGGTTTTAAGCTTAGGAAAATTTAAAATTGCTTTGACTTTATCATTCATTGGGCGTATGCCTGAGCTTGATTTAGTTTTAGATCCTTAATATTAAGAAATAAACAAAATTTCGTAATTGTATTGTTAACCGTGGAGGAGTTTCCTTGTCTGGAGCCCAACTTTAACGTAGTATCAGGTCATGCTTATCAAAAAAACGCATTGTCATCAAGATGAAAACTTTATGCAAAATTTCAGCTTCGTAGCGTAAAAGGAATTGGGTATAATTAAGCTTGTAAGATTTGACCCGTAACAAACAAATATACATAACATACTTATATACAAACATGCGCTGTAAGTGAAATAAAAGCTTGTAAAAAGTAAATTATCATAATATGTGTGCATTTAAAAATCATAATGATTACATTTTTAATGTTGTTTAATCCTTGTAGTTTAAATCCTTAATAATACTCGCGCTTTAAAAATCTATAAATTATTATTCATTATTTTATGAAGCCGATAATAGATTGTAAAAAAATATGAATCCCAAAGCGTATTTAAATAAAAATTCATCACCGTGTGGTTTTCGAAGGACGCCCAATGAATTGGTATAAAAAGCTTTTGGTAACATGAATATCTGAGGTCATTATCGGCGCAGTCGAAATTAAGTAAAATGCAATGATGGATTTAAATGAAATGAAATATTATTCGGCTGTTATCTGCAAAAACATATATGTACATATATGTAAGTTTGCTTAACTCTTCCACTGATGGGCTCGGGTCTCCCGTTACAATGTAAGAGACGCAGGCCATAGTCTACAATGCAAGTTCGGATTGGTAGGCTTCACGCAACTTCAAAATCTTTTTGGGGAACTCTCAGGCGTGCCAGTTTCGCCATGGTTTCCTTTACCGAATCTAGTGATAATTATTTTCTAAAGCGGATATAATTCCACTACCTCATCGGGGCAGCATGATATTCCATCAAAGGCCTCCCTAGACCTCCTCAGTAGTGGACCATCAATGAGTTGAACCCCATACCTTTGAAAATTAGAGGGATTCGATCCCAGGATATCCCATTCGAGAAAACAACGTTCCTACCGTTAGGTTATTTAAACTACCTGTCTTGAATTCTGCCTCCACATCCTGCGCATTCATCCGGGGTATTGGGCGACCCTTCTGAACTATCTCGTTCCTTCAGCATCGTTTCTTTGCTCCTGTCTCCAGGAACGGACTTTGGATCTCAAATAACAAGGTTCAGTTCTTCTTGAGCTAGTGTCTCACCGTTATCATTTGAGAGGGACATAACTCCTTCGGAAGCTATGGTGTTCGATATTCCCTCCGTCCTTTTAGACGAATTTCTTGAACCTGTGTGAAAAATAAAAATTGAGTTTAAGATGGTACAAGTAAAAATCGTTTGTTACAAATACCCGCAAAATAAATGAGACTGCTAAACAACTACATAGATTTGTAACAAACCACCTGTGATTTAGAACTAAATATATACGAAAACTGTCGTGCCTTATGTCATCTTTAAAATTGAATTCCTAAATAAGAAATGAGAACAAAAGAATACAACCCCACCTCCTGCTAGAATGATAAAAAGGAAACGACTTCAGCGTAGGTATTTGAATACGCAGCTATAACTTTTCCACATAAAATCCTATCTCGGGCCTCCTTAGCATATCATTTATTATTCCCTCCTGCAGACTGGCACAAATCAGCATCTGTATACAATGGGACCTCTATAGGATTCTATGGAAGTTTATATTATGTCGCTCTTTTATTGGGAGAGACAATGGAGCTTGTGGATGTTTTTGTTTTATGGTTCGGCCAGTCATATTAGCATTTCTGTGAGAAAAAATCTGCCTAGCGAATATTTGCAAAACTCTACCAATAAATAAGCTTTGCTATTATTTTTAACATAAAAAAAACATTTATAATTTATAGTAGTATATCTACCTATTAACAAAATATCTTACTTATTTTTTACTGATCATTTTATTTTTAGACTAATTCTGGGTAATCTTTGGACACCAACCACATTCTTTTGTTAATTTGTATATTTATCTACGATCCATATCGACAACTAGGTCGAAATTTGGCGTGTTAATAGGATAATCGTGAGTACCCGAGCATAGTATTAAATCGAAGTAAAAACTTAATTTATTCTAACGCTAGAATTTGAGAAAAATATATATTTCAAGCGTTTTTATATTACCTATGTTCGGCAAATGGAATCACAAAGGCATTCTTAGGTATGTACTGCGGTAATATAAAAGCAAGACCATTGAATAGAAATCATGCATAATCATAATAAAAAGTGAACTATGTATTTCTTCCACGTGAGACTTGGGTTTATGAAAGCTGATCTGAATAACAAAGTAACAATTAATAACAAACTCTTCCCTTTTTTAATTAAAATAATTGTGAAAGGAATTTTTTCGCTTCTATTGTTACGTATGTTGTTTTAGTGCATAGAAAACGAAATAGCCAGAAGTACAATTTTATTTATTTATTTAATTTCTTATTTAATTTCTTACAGGAAAACTTACAGTTATACATATTATGTTAAATTGTAAGTAAACCAAGAGAGCCAATTAAAAGTTTTCATAAATAGGTCGAGTACAAACAATTAAAAACTAGACGAAGAATGAAAAGAAAAGAAATTGTTCATTTATACTGAAGAAAAAAGTTCAGGGTTGGCATACGTCATAACTCCACTAAATTTGTGCTAAAGAGGACGATATCGGTGTTTTGTACGGTGATATTTATAGACTTGCTTACTCATAAAAGAAACGAATTTTGCCTGTACGTAGGCTTAGTGGTAGTAACATATAGCGGAGCAGGTACTCTATTAGATCTGAGTACACGTAGTTGAATGAGACTTAATAGTTCCGGATAATCTAATTTGTAATTAGTAATGTTAAATAATAATGTTAAATCAGATATTCTTCTGCGCTCTGAGAGCGCAAGTAAGTGATGTCTACGACATCGATATGCGTAGGTTTTATCAGTGATTGTTGTTCTAAATTGTAAGAAGTAAAGGAATCCCTTCTGAATATTTCCGATAAGGTTGGTATATTGTTTATAGTTGGGATTCCATACCTGAGATGCGTACTCGAGGTGGCTGCGGACGAAGATGCAATAAAGAATTTTTAGCGTTTTAATATTTTTGAAGATGTAAGATAAACGTAATATAAAACCAAGTGCTTTAAATGCCTTTTTGACTATATTATCAATGTGCAGATCAAAAAGTAGTTTAGGATCAAAAAATATTTTTAGGTTTTTCAAAGAGTCCACTCTCTGTACAGTAGTATTATTTATAATATAATTAAATATTAACGGTTCAGGCTTGCGAGTAAATGAGCAAATAAAACATTTTGATACATTTAGATCCAATCGGTTTCGAAAACAATAGTTTTGAAAAGAAATAAATTTATTGGAAGCTTCTCTGCATCATCTAATGAACGAACAAATTAAATATTTTTATGTCAACTGCATAAAGTAAGATCTTACTTGTGGAAAAGCAGTCAGTAACATCGTTTATAAATATAACAAATAGAAGAGGTCCTAATAAAGAACCTTGAGGGACACCTGACTTTATTAGCATTGGAGAAGAGGAAAAGCCATTCAGTACCACAGACTGACTTCTATTGCTAATATAGGAGCAGAACCACCTAAAAAGATTACCCCTTACTCTGGCCTTAAGTTCAAACTATAAATTATAAGTGTATTTAAAAAAACAATTCGATTTTACAAAAAAATAGTTAAAATTATGATACATATAATAAAATTTCTAGTCTACAAGTTTTTGGAAAAAATTTTAAGTCAAAAGTTTTACTAGAACTACAAAAAACGTTGTATAGTCTTTTATTACCTTCTATACATACATATATATATTACCTTCTCAGGTTTCAATAATTTTTTGGAAGTCAAATATTTTTTTACCTAGTTTAATATTGTTATTCTGATTTCGATACAATCGTATAAATCACATAATAGAATTTATTGCCATGTTCCTATTTGGATAGTCCAACAAATAAAAAGTTAACAATATTTTTCCCAATTTAAATTAAAAAAATATATAAAAAGCTTCTCGATATTTTTCCGCTGACTGAAGAAAGGTTAATGTTTCTATTTCAAATGTTCTAAAATAGTTACAACTCCAGTAGAAGCGAACCGCCTCAAATGCTCACAGTTTGTGAACTTCCGTTAGGAAGTGGCCGTACTCTAGCTTCATTTAAGCTCATAATTCAGAAAACAATGGTGACTTCGAACAACATGAGATCAAAACGAGTGAGAAATTCACGGGGTGAAACAATAGCGATAGGGCTTTGTGTGCAAGATATAGTGTCAATGACCTCACCACGTCTGATAACAGAACAGCTTCAATAGAGCGCTTGTTACTTATAAGATCAGATTAGTTTTTATATTAAATTTCTGTAGATATAGCATTGATACTACATAATTTATACTATGGGAATTCGTTAGACTGACATAAATTGCCTTTTCATAAGTCTTTACGGGTCTTGTTTTTTTATACCTAAAGCAAACAAGCGAACAGATGGATTACCTGAAGTTAAACGATCACCACTGCCCATGGACATTAACAATAACGGGGGCATCCCCAACGCGTTACTGACCAAGAAAGAACTAATGGACCTTTTTCTTGAAAGAACCCATACATATGTATAGTAGTTTGTAGATGACAGGTTATTGGCAGAAAAGTTATACAAGTTAATAGATACATGGCTTCTTGGTTGTATCAACCTATTAATGCCCCATTAATGCTTCTCTTTAAGAATTGGTGGAGTGGTTCCAATTGCTAACCAAATTCCAAAAATTCTAAGCGTTAATGATTGCTATGTGAAGATGATCGGGCTAAGGCTTAACGTACTCTCCAAGGCACGGAAAGCTTAAGAACTATTTTTTATAATTGGCACCAATCCGCTTATAGACCGCGTCACCAGTTGCTTACTTGCCAGATCGCTTAAGAAGCCAAAGCATTAGCTATGGCTTATGCGATCAATCATACACATTATGCAAATCATTCATACACATTTTAACCTTAATTACACACACTAAAAATATACATAACTACTCACATGGGGTATTAAGCGACCCTAAATTGTAGGGATTAGTTTTGCTGTAACTTTGTTCTCTTTAAAACACGATTATTCGGATAGGGTCACCACGGGGTCACCATAGGGTCACCGCTGTGTAGAATAGTGACTAGAGACTTGATTGTTCTAAAAAGTAAACTTTGACCTAATTCATGAGTTACTGGGCAACCGCAAACTTTCATTAATCCGGAGATATTTTTATAAACGCAAATTATTTCAACCTAATTCGAGGAACTAACTGACTGTAACACAAACCGAGATGTTTGCATTTACGCTTTAACAAATTATTTTTATATTAGAAGCTTGCATGAAACATCGACCACAAAATAATAGTAAAAACGAAGAATAAAATACACCTATTTTCACATTCAGCCAAGCGGCCGAAAGAGCTCGTTATATTTAACAGTGCAAATCCCATCGTTTCCTGTCTAAAAATTGCTTTATATATTTTCATACCATTTTTTCAAATAGAAAAGCAGTGGAAAAGCAACATACATAAACAAGGATTTATAAAAAAATTCGTCACTAAAAATATCATAGATAAGAATATTATAGGAATATAAATCGCTACCTAAATGAATGAATTGAATTGAATTTGAACTTGAATTAGTATATATTATTTTATTTTATTTATTTAGGTCTGCCAGTAGCTATTATAGTTATTATATTAGCAGATTATCATTATAAAAGTTCTATAATAAGTATAAATAGGAAATCGATTTCTAAAGACCTTTCTCAACTAATTTCTATTACAAAGGTTGAAATCAAATTCGAAATAAACGCTTGATATTTTTACAGGTTGCTCATTAATATAAGCTTGTCTAGCTGGCTACCACCCTCTTGCATGAATCAGCCACCAAACAAATCGTCGTGTTCCGGCTGGGGGCTTGTGAGCCAGTTCTGCTCTTTTTTCCTCGTCCTTCATCCATTATCTTCCCCATTCTTCTTCTGCCTCCCATCCTAAAGTGATATGTTGTTAGTATATCTGGGATCAGTTACTATCGTTATTGATCCCAGTTGCTTTAGCAATGTTCTGCTTCCCTTGTTTCTTTCTCTTCTCCGCATATGCGGGTCTATTTCTTCCTTCCTGGAAGGCAACGCGTTAGTAAAACCCCAGTCTGGTATTATTAATGTCCATGGGCGGCGGTGATCAGTTACTATCAGGTGACCCGTCAGCTCGTTTGCCTGCTTGTTACATAAAAAACGGTTATTAGAACATGCAACAGATTACAAATTAACATTACTAGTCAGGTTATTTACAAAAACGAATGAGGTAAATAATGAATAACACTAATGTTATTATTGTATTTTGTCTACAAGCTACCGCAAGGAAATGTGGTCGAAATATTATCGTATTTGGTACTCTGCCGAATGGTTCGAGTTATTAACGAAAATTAGAACTTATTTAATTAGATTTTAATTATTAATAACAAATAAAATTGCCATTAATGGATTGGATTCAATGTATCCTTTATATAATAAATGAAACACTTATTCCGTCAATTCTGTTAAAGAATGTTTATGCAAAATTTTATGTATGTAGATTGGACCATGGAGTCACATTCTCCCATACAAATTTTGCCCTTGAGGCTAGTGAGGAATGTTTTGCAATTCATAATGTAAAAAAGCACTAAAGCTCGGTAGAAAGTCTCGAAGAACAATACCCCGAACTATTCCCTAAGTAAAGTTACGTCAAGCAAATTCTCTTATTCGTAACTAAATAATAAATAATTCGTAACTAAATAATAAATAACAATAAATAAATAAATAACAATGAAGGAAAACATCGTGAGGACAATTGCATGTCGGGGAGTTTGCAAAACTCAAAACTTCGTGAAGTCTGCCAATCCGCACTTGGCCAGCGTAGTGGACTATGGCCTTAACCTTCTCATACAGACAAGAGACCCGTGCTCAATATTGGGCCGTAATGGACGAAGGTGCATGTGATAACAAAATGAGTACATTAGGAAAGCATGAGCATGTAATCATGCGAAGAAAAACTCATAAGTAAGTCAATATTTATTTGTATAATTTAACGGTCAAATTATCCTACAAATTGCGTCGTACTAATAATATTACACAAAGTACCGTGGACAGTGTTTCCCTACTATCCCAGTTAGATAATGGCATAACTATACTACGAGCAAATTCGATCTGGAATGTTTAATAACAAACCGTTGCCTATCAACCTGTGACAAGCAGGAGAATTGAACGTTTTCTTATTTTACAGTTGTTAACTATTTTGTACCATTACATTTTTTTAATTTTTATTTATAAATCAGTCTATTGGTTTGGTGACAAACGCAAAAAGTGTATTAAACAAAAATCAATAAATTATAAAAGTAAATAAACTTCAACAGGTTGAAAGGTTGTTAACTCCTTCATGACATTAAGGATGTCAGAGTATGAATTTGAAAATGATGTGTGTTGTAATTTTTTGTGTAACTGGTATGACTATATTTATTTGTCGTTTGTACTTGGTTTTTGATCAATAGTTGGTTTAATAACTAATTTTCAAAAATATAATGAGAAGTTGGAAAAACCTCATTTTTGTAAGTTGGTGAAAACCCTACAAAAGATTTTTTATGGTTTGTTTACATTAATTTCCGATCGACGTTGCATCGTGCACAGCTAAATAATTTGTATAACAACTACATAGATGCAGAATCTAAATTGTGCACGGCTTGACACACATTTTGTCAGTTTTCTTATATATATCGTTTGAGTATTAATATCATGTGAACTAGTTTAAAACTCCATGTATCAACGCTTCTGAATGGGCAAGTTAGTAGTATTAGAATGTTATTCTGCCCTAGTTGACCACAGACACATTGTTCTAGAATATTCTAACTAAAGTGAAAGACGGAATGTTAATATATTGTAAATGCTCAGTACATTAATCCGTGACCTTTACGATGACGGTATTTTGATCTCCCTTGTAGGTAGTTTAGATCATCTAATTCCGCACTCAAAATCAAATTAATGTTTACTGAAATCTATAGTAATGAGCTATTACAATAAGCTAACGACTCTGAGGAAGGTAGAGTTTGACATTAGATTGTTACTCCAGATTTTTTTATCTATACTTTATTTTAACCTACCTACATAAATTCCTAAATTCTAGCCTATTTTAAGGATATCAAAGAAATAATTCTAAAATCAGTCAAACTGTTGCAAAGATTATTGTATAAAACAAGGGGCATTGCCTTTCTTACTGTCGATCCAAATAATGTAACATATTTTCCACACATATAAGTTTGTGCATAATTTACTTCAATTTCATTTGGCAATTTATTACAAAACACCTTAATTTGACGTATTCAAAAAACCTTACAAACTTAATTTGCGTGGTTTACAAAACCAAATTTTAAAGTAAATTAATTGAATACAAATCATAATTATAAACTGACTTTAAAATCTAAACAATTATAATCAAACTGGAAATTAATTTAGGCCAGTATTATTTACAGCTTAAAATGCATGACGATCTGACAGATCTAATTAGATTCCTTCAGAAAGCAAACCCGGTAGTGTGTATACGGTCAGATGCATTTCTGAATGAGTTACACTATTATTAAAAATAGAGTTCCTGTTTGCGGTTGAAAGTCAACCGTAAGTCAATAAAATAAGATTAATTTGTCATTGTCGCTACTGTGATTGTCAAATGAAATTTTGTGTCAAATTCAATGCGTAATTTTCAATTTATTAATTTAATGTATATTATACATACATTTTTATAAAATATCTTTTTGTTTTCTTTTTCCATACAAACTTTAACTATGCAAAATTTCATACTGCTACGATGTAATTATCGTAAAAAGGGGTTTTTTCGCGGTAACTTATTTAATGTAAAAAATAAGTCGCTCTAGATACAAATTATCTAATGTGACATCGATGGCTTTAGGTGATCTGCAAGACCTTTGAGATTTGAAGCTACATTAATGCCAATCATTAATAACTCCACTTAAGCAATTTAGGCGGTGATAGACTAGTGGTTAAGAATTCGGCTTCCTACTCGGGGGGTCCGAGTTCGAAACCCAGGGCGCGGACTTCTGACTTTTCGGAGTTACGGTGAAGAAAAACACCGTGAGGAAACTCAAAGGTGTGTGAAGTCTGCCAATCCGCACTTGGCCAGCGTGGTCTACTATGGCCTAAACCTTCTCATTCAGAGACGAGACCCGTGCTCAATAGTGGGCCGTGATCGGTTGAGATGATGAATAAACAATTTATTGTTATACTAAGTACCTATTTAATAAAAAACGAACACGGGAAATGTACGTTTCCGTGTTTACGAAACGCTTAAAATGCATTGAAATCTATAACATAAAAGCGAGAAATACCCGCTTTTATAGGCTTAAAGTTTATCTAATCAGAAACAAAATAACTTTTAACGTATCAACTATTGCGTTTATTAACCGCGGACTGTAAATAGTTTTATGATGGTTGTTAGTTTTGATAAGGGTGTTTTAAAAGCTAAGGTTTTAAAATTGAGAGCAATAAAATCAAGCATTTGCTAGCGATTGTACGGGCTTATTGATAGCTATTCTCTGTTATAATTATTGTAAGAAAAAATGAGGCATTTAATTACAGCAGGGATTACGATAAAATCCTGTTCGTTGAATTTATTTTTTATTTGGTGATGATGTTAAAATACTTTTTTGTTACGAACATTAAAGTTAGCTTTCACGTCTAAAATATTGTTTTTTTTATATTATCATAAAGTTACGTAGTCAAAATATCAATTATGAGTCTGTAATGACATTTACGAGCGATTTTTATATACCTACACCTATACAAAGATCATTTTAAGATTTTTTAGAGTTGTATTTTTTTAGGTGAATTAAAAAAATACAAAAAATAATACGTTGAAATTAGTAGGTACCAATTATTTGTACTTACCCCAGGTCTTTTGATCACTAAGTTTGTCTTGTTCAAAATGCCTTTTGCATGAAACCTTACCTATCTGCAGATAGAATGAACTTGATTTGCGATACTAGAAATCTTGCTATGATTCTCGTCCAACAAAAATCACACACGTCATCACATACATGTATCTTAGCACATAATGTATCTTAGTATTGAGAAAGCGGAGAGATTTAAAATAAAAATGAACACAATTTTGAACGGCAATGCAATCAAGACACGAATGAGGGTAGAAACCCATCGCGGGACCGACTGGGCGGAATCCCTCAGCCTCCCTATCTTCAACCTCCCCACGCCACACCCTTCGAAATCGGAACCCACACAAGCTAGCAAAGAAAGATTCGTGACGAAGGGTGCAACCCCGACTGAGCGAGCTCCTACGTTTCCGAAGCCTCAATTTCCGAAGTATATTTACGGTACACGAAGCTAAAAATCAGGTTTAAATTAAATGTAAATGTAATTTAACGAGTACATTTAACGGTTAAATCGTCTTAAAGTACGTTAAGTGGCGCTTCTTCGAATACAAATGGTGTTTTCCGGGAAAATGTCCGTAAATGATATCTAACAATTGATTTCACTAATACAATAATAGTAATAGTAGTAGCCTATTCACTCTTGATTTTAAGACACTTAAATTATAATCGAACGGAAGCACTGACGCTGGCAAATTATTCCAGTCCTTTGCGGTACGTATGATGAAAGAGGACACAAAACACGAAGTTCGTATTGGAAGAATGTCTACGACTAAAGGATGGATACCGGACGAGCGGAAACTATGACTACGACTATATTGTGATATTAATGGATCGATCACCCAAAATGAGCAAAGTTAACCAATGCAGGCGTTTAACATACTAGAGCCCAAGAGAGCTATCTCAAAACTCGATACTGAAACTGATTTCAGACAGCATGCCGTGAAGTTTCGATTTGTTCTGGCAACATCGAATGTTTTCGCGTGTTATGTTAAAATGACAAAAGGTGAAATATCATTTTGTCTACAACACTATCTTGGCTTCAAACCCTTTTATGAACTACTACTGAGCACGAGGAGGCCTAGACCATATTCCATCTCGTTTCTTTAACGCACATTAGAAGAGGTAAACACGCTATCTACTAGTACTAAATTACACACAATTTTAAATATTTTTACCTGAAGTATTGAATAGTACTATAATAATTTTTTTTTTATTTTGCTTCCATGGATCCAGAATTCCTGTATCAACCATTTCTAAAAATATCACGTACGACAGCAGATACAAATTGATAAACACTAAGACAAACAGATAAACAGGCAAACAGACAATCTAATCGTGGTTTTTTCGCATCTTCATTCGCTAGTATGTAAAAATAGAGATAAAATCTTATTCCAGACAAGACTAAAAACTTTAGCACACACTTTTAGGGTGAAAGATTCGTGGGGGAGTTACAGACATCCAACCGCACAAACTTTCGCATTTATAATATTAATAGGATATCGTCAGGAATTCACCAATCCGTATTGGAATACGAGTAGTTTGATGGAGTATACTTTAGGTACAGTATTAGGAGAGCCCCTTCCTCAGTAGTGGGGCATGGAAAACTCCATTGTCAGGAATATATAAAGACTCAATGGAGAATCTAACTATAATAAAACTCACAATGCATGTTTACTGTACATTAAATAGTTTTTCAAGATTTTATGAGGGGGCACTCTAATATCTGAGCACGAAATTTTTTTTTTATTATCTGTCTGTCTGTCGGTCTGTCCGTCTGAACGATCATCACATGAAAACCCGTGGACAGGTTTCAATGAAATTTTGTTAAGTTGTTAATTATGTATATCCCCGACTAACATTTAGGATACTTTTTATTCCGAACGTTTCCCGGGTTTCCTTGAGAAAGGGGAAGAAAGTTCGTATGGGAATTTTCTTAATTAATTATCAATCGATTTTTTTTATTCAGCTACAAACATACCTTATTTATAGTAAAGAAAAACATGTTTTTTAGTTTTTTGATATTTGTAATGAAAAGAAAAAAAAAGTCGAATTAATTTTAATATTTCGAAATTTTAGAAACAAGCTCCTGTGTAATATGTGTATGTGTTTACCTTGAATTTGAAATTTAAATATCATTAGTATAATACCTTCAATATAAATTCAGTGTTTCTTAAATTTTACCCAACAAAGGATAGAAAAGGGGGTGAAAGTTTGTACTAAAATTCCTCTTAATATATGTATGTAGTGAGTATCTCGAGATAATACTTAAAATTTAGGATATTCTTATCCCTAATTATACCGCGCTTCCCTTGGGATACGGGATGAAAACTTGTATGGGATTGGTTTGTCCATCGGTAATAAAAAAACCATTCACATGTGTAAGCGAAGCTGCGGGTACAGCTTGTCTGAATATAGTCCTGCTAACAATATTATCGACATACCTTCAGGTCAATATTATTCTCTATTAATTTTCCAGATGCCCAGCTCGGGATTACAAGAGAATTCCAATATTATCAAGTGCCTTTGTGAATGTACATAGTCGGTACATGTATGTACTGTATGTACCAGCTTTAATTCTAAACTGGACAATTAAGCACGCATCCAAGTGATTAATGACGCCTAAAACGTACTCCATTGTCGGAGGAGTCAGGAGTCTCTCAAGAGTCGAACGTTAAGCCGATGTTGCTCAACTTGGATAATCAGCTAAGATCGGCGTAATGCGTTGAGCTTAGCGCTTCATTGTATCGTTTAACTAGTCAAAAAATAACTGCCCATTTTGCAATTCAAATTTTGTGTTGTGTAGTACAAATTCAATTAGATTTCGAATTCGTACCACATATAAGTTTATATTATAGAAGTTCGGCTAGTAATCATTCATATTTTTCATCAATATTTTTTTAAATAAATCTAACCCAATTAAAATCTGGAGATCGTGGTAGAGACGTGAATGGGTTCAACATTTTAAATTGATGCTAAAGACTGGCATGTCAGCTCATTGAGAGAAATCACTTTTATTTAGCTTACAAGATTTAATTTGAAAAACATACGAATTAAAATACATCGTAGTTAATTCAAAACCATAGTACAACTCTTAATTCTACTACCATTATAAATAAATACTTAAATCTGCTGACTATGTATGTAGGTATGTAAAACTTTTAAAGCAAAAAGATTAAGTCGAACATAACAAAACAGGTCCTCCCATTCATACATTCATTCATACAAGTATGTACAACTAATTATATTATCGAAAGCATCAACCAGGCGAGTAATTAGGCGAACAGGGTGACCATGTTATTCTTATAAAACGGGACGACTGTGTAATCTTAATCCTACTGAAATACCCGCCTACTTGTCTTGCACGTTAAGCGTGATAATTAATATTTTTTTAATATTACAATATTTTATATATTGTTTTTATTATATTATATACGTCGTAATAAAATCGTCGGGTGATTTTTTTATTATTAAGTTTTACACATCTTATACTGAAATTTACCGGTGATTGTATGACAAGAAATCAAATTTAATAACAATTTTGTATAATATTGACATAATAGGTGAAAGAAAACAAATATGTTAACTACCAAACCCTAGAAAAATATATCGTATCCAAAAGAGGAAACTAAAAAAATAAGTTATACCTTCAATTTCTTTTAACAATTTCGCTTCAAAACGAAATGTCTGTTTTTCTCATATATTTAAATGACAATTATTTATACACTGATTATATTCTTATAGGGAACAAAAACGAATAACAAAGTACTGAAAACCCAAGAAGCCAACTGAAAACTGACATCATACGAACGGTTCGCGAGGCGAACTAAAAACTGAAACATGACTGGACTGTCCTGCGCTGTCCGGGCTCAGTCCGATGGATGGTTACCCTACAGTTAATAGACACGTACAAGTTCCGCACCTACATCGTAATTAACGACACTTAAACTGCTCTGCACAGTTTCACTATGAAGTTGACTGCACTCAGCATTCAATCTCTATCAGATGCTAACAAGGAATACGAGCAAACATTATTTCTGACGCAACAAAATTAATGAGGTCTTTTGATCCTAGATCTATATACATATTAATAGGTGAAACAAAAACCTTGATCCTCGAAAATTGTGCACACAAAGGACTATGAAATTTGGCACAATTAAGTTCTCACGATGAAGGAAGGATGCAAGCTACTATTTTACAAAATAAAAACATTGATTGATTGATTAATTTATTTGCGGTATTAATAGTAATATTACACACACTACTGTGCACTTGACACACACTGACGTTTGTCAATTTCAGTAATGTCAATGAAAAATTAACTTTATTCTGTTGAATTAAAACCGCAGATAGGATGTTATACTCTATTTATTATATCTAATAGGTGTACTTCAATATTTTTTTTTAGAAAGATATTTTCAATAATACTTTTTTTAAATAATCGTATATCAGGCTGTTTATTATAAGCAAAACAGTAAAAAAAATTAACATTAAAATTATTACACCCATAAAAAATTAAAAAATAAGTAAATAGTGTATCTACGTCTGTGACTCTTGTTAGTAAATACGAAAAAAATGTAGATGCCTCATTAACTAGCCACATGTCCAACTTAATCAGTAATCCCTTTAAATACGTTCCCATCTATACTACAGTTGATTTCTTTCACTGAAAATAATCCCACTCGTTCATTTAGAAGATATAAATAAAAGTATCTGAGTTAATTACAGTTCTTTTGTGAAACATCTTTAAACAAATTTCTAATTTATTAAGTTTCAGTTGTATCTCTCTTTTACAGGTTGAGGAAGCTATAAATATATACCCCAATTTAATAAGCACCTGTCCTATCAGATCCTACTGTACTATGTATGCCTGGTAAATCCAGTCATATCGAAAGGAGAAAATTGCAGAATTTTTAATTCATGACACATGAAAAGTAAAAAAAAGTAGAAAAGTATGAAAGAGGTACCTCTGAGTAGTAAATAATTTTAGTAGTATTAGTAACTTTAATTTTGGATTTTCCAAGTATGTTAATTATTTTTTATCTTTTTACGTTCACACAAAACTCATAGGAACTCTACCGAAATTTCATCAAAAGATAATTATTTCGGTATATATTAAAGGATTCTATAAATCAAGAAACTAAATAATTTGAACTTTTAATAACCAACCAAAATCATCCTAGAATTGCAACATACATAGGTAGATAAATATTTGTATTTCTACTAATTTATCGTTCCCACCTGACTTAGTTAATTGGTCTTCTGTAACATATATGTAGTTGATATTATATGTAGGTAAATATTAATATCAAAGGTAATCTATATAAGGTATAAAAATATGAAACATTTATGCCAATTTTGTTACCAAAATATCGTGATTTATTCATAGTGTTAATATTTTAAAGTTAACTCAAGTCATATTTGAACAACGTCATAACCTACGCAGACATTTAATGTTCATTGAACGTTCAATAAAAACACAAAATCTCACCATACCACAAACACAAACTCGCCGGACTCAACAAATTAACATCCATGCTTTAAAATATCATAATTTAATTTACCTCCTAATTCGCAGCGCGAACTGGCAACGTCGCGTACCGCGGTCAAATTCACCGCCAAACAGTTACAATACGCATTCAGCTGTTCGTTCGTAAAACGCGGTACTGTTCAAGACCTGCAGACATCTGAGGGGCAAAGCGATGCTGCGACGTTGCCACGCCTCCGCTCACCGCAACACCAATCGTGTCGCTGAATTCGTCGAAAGCGGTTACAAACTCAAACTCTACTTTAGTATTCTCGTCCTTTTCTACAAATCGAAATATAGTTTATAGCAAGCGAGATGACATGATAACGTGCTATTCGAACACATATTTTGTTCAAATACAACCGCCATGCAAATTTGCCGTATGTGTTGCCAGATGGCTGAGCGATTATAAACTTTTTCTTTGCACCATAAGAGTGGTATTGAGTGATAATGGAGACTCTGAAGTTTTCGTTTGTTTTGAAACACTATTTTATTAAATTAATCAAAATCGATTTCTTATTATTAATTTGCTGAAATTTTTAAAGACTAATATTCAGGGTAGGTAGGTATATTTTTATTATAAATTATAGTATAAATTACAGGTGGGTATATCGGTCCTTTAGTTCAGTTGATAGTGCGAGGTCAAGAGGTCCTGGGTTCGATACCGGTGAGGAGTAATTTGAAGTGAAAGTAATTTCAGTTGGTCTTGCTACCTCCCCACAAGGGTATATCTATACTCGGTGCAAATCCGATCTGGAATTATTATGGTACAAAATTCTGATCGAATTTGCAGCGACTATAGATGTGTGAGCATACTAAACCAGGGACCTAGTAACCTGAAACCACATCTGAGTTACATTTAAATATATTTTATAATAACATTCCAATTTACAAAGAAGGAAAATATTACTAGACAATCCCTTGGTTAAACTGTATTCAAATATATTCCACAATACCGAAGATGCGATACTTGAGAGCTCTCTCTAATTTCATGTTATCCTGGTACTCGAGTTCCGACAACATAATTAAAGTCCGTCAGTTCATTGCACTTAGCTGTCAACGCGTCATAATTCTCTGTTTATCCTGTCCTATCCAATCCTATAAAAATTTGATAAGTTAAACAAAGGGGAAATAGAGGTAGTAACAATAGTCGCTCCTCGCCCCAATACCGACATAACTACACCGACCTATGTACCAACGCAGACAGCGCATCGTAACCGGCACTCGCAGATACCTGACGTTCATACTCGTATACCTCCAAGTTATTCTGTTCGCCTATTACCTTCTTATAAATTGACTTTCTAGAAAACATTTTTAAATTAAATTTCAATGTAAAACTAGTGGGTACTAACGATTTATTGTTCTTCCGTTGTTTATTCAACATGATCATTGAATCGAATTATTAATAACGATAATTCTATCGGTATAAATAATAAACAAATCGTGAATAGGTAGGAAGTATAACATTATTATACACTTTTTAGTTTTGCTACATCTGCATACTTAACTTTTGGAATCCTCTCTCTCGCTCTATAGTTTTGACAAGTTCATTCGTGCTGCTAGTGCAAAGGGAGAGTACAATTTCATATTTCCAACACCAACCATTTAACGGAAAAAACTAAGAGCGTCAAAATGAAATGAATTTAATTGCTTTACATCCCTAAAGTCTATTTAAATCATAAACCTATCTAATGCTATAATCTATCCAGTGATGTGAACTATCCAATAACGAGGTAACTAAAGAAATTTAACCCCTTTTTATCAATAACCGCGTACTATGTGGAACCCTATAAAGTAATACGAGTAACTCACTCGTTTGGATGGTAATAGAAGATTAAACTTTTAATACGAATATAATTTTCGCCATCTTGTGACGTCATGGTCGCATGAAAATTAGATTGGAACCCCAAACCTTCTATCCTAGCCACATACAATACCGTTAGGCTATCACTGCCGTACTATAGTAAAGGAATTAGAACTATTTGTTTGAGTTCTGGTATGTAGAGCGATATCGCTTCCATTACTCACGTATTAATAAATTATTTTAACAGTAGCGGTAATAATGTAGAATTAAATATAAACACAGAGACCGCGATCGGCCTGCCTGATAACCTATCGCCGCTTCCGCCGATACGAATAAAAAATAAAATCAGCTATAGGTATTAATTATTAAACTTTTAATTTATCGTAATGCGCTCAACTAATGAGCGATGGCTGCCATAATTAAGGGACGCTTTTTATGTAAACCATATTTCATATTACGCTTTTCGTGATGCGTATCTACACTCGCCGCGGGTTCAATCTGGATTTTTTCCGTACAAATATGATAAGTTGTATGGTAAAAAATCCAGATTAACAGAGACTTGGGTTTCAACAAATGTCCAGTACAAAGCATGGGCCTTCCATAATTAAGGAGGCCTAGAATAGTCGGAGTCGAGAGGTTAGTGGCAATCCGAATGTCAAAATTTTGAGACGGAGGCCTTTTATGGTCGGAGGACACGCTTATCCTCTGACGATAAAAACCGGGACCAACGAGTTTACGTGCCCTCTTAAGCTCGAAAGGTCACACTGGTACACCATAGGTACTGTCATATATGCAGTAGCCTTACTTTGTGCGTTGAAATTTTTTCAGCATTTTTAAGCTTTTTTTAAGCAAAGCTAAAAGGCGAGAGTCTACACTACTAATCAACTAACTACGAGCGTAATTAATAAAAAGGTAGTGCTGTGAAACATACTTAATGTAAAAAAATCAATTGACGTCACTATTTTTATGGTAGGTAATTTATGACATAAAATCACTTTTAATTTGTTTCTTCTGGTAAATTTAAACTTGACTTGGTATCCTTATGAAGTCTTGGGATCCAGTATTTAAAATCATTCTTATAATTTAATTAATTAGTTACTTAATAACTTAAAACTAACTTATTTCACATCCAAACATCCTTTCAACAACCTCAGTTTAAAGTGTATCAATTATCCCCAACAACATAATTTAAAACCACAAGAATTAAAATTTTATTTAATTCGACCGACACGCACTTTGGTGGTAACTAGGTCATACAATGCATATAATTCACACCCGTCCCACTGCTGGGCTCGGGTCTCCGGCTATGATGACGCATGTATAGGTCGACTTATACTATAAACCTTCAATAACTTTATACGCTCAGGTATGCAAGTTTCCAAACGAAATATTCCTTCATCGAAGCAAGTGATAAGTAAGTTAAAATTAAAAACAATTTGTTATCCGAAACACCAAAGCAAGTTCCAGGAAAACATCGATAATTTCGAGTACTTCCTTCATAGAAAATACTTTATAAATTATTTAGAAGTGTTTACTTCAATTTTGTAAGGTTGAAGGGTCAAAAACACTTGTAGAGCGAATAAAAAATATTGCTAGATCCGCGCTAAGGAAATTCAAAATTTCCTTGTGATTTTTTGATGTTATTGGTATCATTAAATCGGTACCTTAACGTTGACTTAATGAGGGATCAGTGGTTTCAAACCATTAATACCGTACTGCTCAGCTACTTGAAGCCTACAGCATTGGTACTCTCTAATTTTGACGTTCCAATGCGGATTAGCGGGGGGTTAATGGTCAACCCAACGAGTAATGTTACGATTCCCTAAGACTTTAAAAATTGCTTTATAACTGCTAGGTAATGTTAACCCGTTAACCGGCTTTGCCTTCCTTCCGAAGTACTAATCAAATTGGTTTGATTACTTAAAACGCGTTATGGATCTACCATAACGCGTTATGACTCTACCACAACGCGTCATAACATGCTAACATCACGATACGAATTAGCACTTTTGGCTTGATTAAACAGATTATTACTCTTTATTTTCGTATAAAAACCGTTTTCGTCCTTTGAACCTAATGCGTCAAAATCTTTCATTTTAATCACCTGGACCAACCGCCGACAACCATCACATACCTCTCTTTTTACACGATTTTTTAT
>DWJZ01001956.1:0-21053 GCA_018249125.1 Asbolis capucinus
AATCACAATATAATACTACTAGCGCTAACAGGTCTACATGCGATTGATGGGCGCAATTAAATATCAGAGGCTGTGGGTAAGACCAAGTACAACTCTATTTTATCATTGACACCTCTGCCATATCAATCTTCAGATGTTTAATTACACATGTCATATTAAATAATGTTTGTAGGGAATTATTGGACTGAATCAATGTTTCTTCTTCTTTAATAAAAACCATCCATGCATATAAAATTAGTAACTCAATTATTCTGAGCATATAAAAACCACACAACCCATCTCAATACCAACTTACCTGACAGCCTGTATAGGAAAGCGGATAGGGAAGGAATTGCTTTTCTTGATAACATCATCAATTTCCAATGATTCATTGATGGGTGACAGATCAACGCATTGCTTCAAGAGATCTGTTGTTGCTGAATTCATCATCGGATAGCCCCATTCACCTTTACTCCTAAAATTTAAATCAAGAAGAACTATTATTACTCACAATTTACAGCACTGATAGCCTTTTAGTTAATTGTTGGTCTCTCGAGAAGGAGGTCCTGGGTTCAAATCCAGTGGAGTGCACCTCTAATTTTCAAAGTTATGTGTATAACAGAAGTTGATTATCTCTCGCTACAGTGTGAAAAACATTGTGAGAAAATTTGCAGTCTTGAGAATTCTCTATAAAGTTCTCAAAGGTGTGTGAAGTCCACTTGGCCGGCGTGGTGGGGACTTTGCCCCTTACATTGTACACCAGAGCGCAGTAATAGTTGAGTTGCAATGATGATTATTATTAATCTATTTTATTGATAATACAGCAGTGTTTGTATTACAGTATATACTAAAAAGATTATGATTTAATTTTAACTTCATCAAAACCATACACACAACACACATTTTACTTTTCAGGGGAAAGGTTAAATTAATTTGATGGTTTAGTAAATTCCAGTGTAAGGCTGCGTTATAAAAATTAATCAACACTTTACATGAAATTTAAAAAGCTAAAATACTAATTTACTTAACACATGTAATTTCAAGATGGCCACAACTCAATATTAATATTATAATTAAAAAAAAAAACCTGATATAAATTTAGTTTATTTAAGCAACCTACATGTATTGTTATTATAAATTGTTAAATCATTACATAATTTAACTATTTATGTATTTTTCAATGTGTTCATTCAATATCATTATGATTCTGTTTTGTCAGGAAATATCAAAAAGAATGTCTATGAACTATATATATATATATATATATGTCTATATATATATGTCTATTAAAAAACTAGTTACTCATATAATTACATAACAAATGTAATAATATTATTTACTTGTAACAATCTTCTATAAACTCAACTTCTGACATCAACATATTGTAATTATGAGGAAAACTGTTATTTTATCTGCTGAAGACAATATTTACGTAAGATGCATATAATATGCATACAAATACAAATTTAATAACTCTTGTATGTATTATGCATAAATGATATGTATCACATATTAAAGCTCATTAAATTAAAATGATTTGATAACAAAATGCCCAAAAGCAATATGGACTTACCATACATAATTGTCCAATTCACGCACAAACTGCATTTTTGAAGTTTTATTCTAAAAATAATAATGTTTTAAGAACAGATTTGGATTTATCAGCACTATCTTATAAATCAATGTTTATGTAAATAAGCAATTACTCGTCCGTACAAAACGCCGATGCCGGATAATAATAATTTGACTGTCTTCATACCAATAACACGCATTTAGGACAAGTCAATAAATTTCACTTGCGATGTTTTCACTACACGTATCAAAATAATACAATCGTAGTCTAAGTACAGTTTTCATGATGGAATGCCATCTTAATTTGAGTGAGCTTCTTCCTCTCCTTCCTTCACAACGATCACAAGTCAATAAATTAATCACTCGCAGCTTCACTACGATGCAAGCATAGAATAACACTACTCCTACCGGAGGATGCGAGCGTATTGCGTAAAATGATTTAAATGTCAAATAAATATTTATACTGTCATGTTAACACTGCCATTGTCGATAAAATTATGATCTATGGTCTTCACCAGGTATGATCTTCACCAGGTAACTTCAGATGATATTCAAATTTGTAAATTTGTAAAACTTTGGAAATCCATCTAGTTAATGGTTTTATTCATTACAAATATACAAAAATATATATATTCCCTTGGTTAAAATCTCAGGTAAAATATTAGATTTGGTAGACTACAGACAGATTTCAGATGTGTTCCTGTCAGTGTCAGGCTTGCCGGTACGTCATAGCAGGTGTTGCTGAACTTCAAAATTAAGGCGGGAATAGATTTTTATTTACGAGTGTGATGTAAAATGTAAACAAATCGAAATAAAATTTTAATGTGTTAAATGTAAATTATATATGAAATAATGGGTGACTTACAACAGATCCGGCTTGAAGTGAACAATGCTTTTAAACTTAGTGGGTTCACTATTCGGAGAGATGCTAGTACTTTTGTCGCTGAGCAGGTAGCTTCATTGAGCCATCAAGAACGGCAGACGATGATTGATAAATTGATCGCTCACCTTCTGCGTCAATGTTTATCTCAACCGGTTTTAGAAAAGCAACATTTAGAAGTAGCTTATAAAGAATGCTTATCATCTGGATTGGAAGAAACAGAGACTATCCTTAATGTTATCGATGCGTTTAGTGTCCCAAAGCTATGCTACGATAACGAAAGAAAGAAATTCATCAAAGATATTAAGGCAAGTAACAATTTATATCCAGCACCCAAATGGAAAGCCCAACTTTTAATTGACAGGTACACTGTTATCTGGCAAAGAACAATCCGTAATAAATTATTTGCCAAAGAAACGTTGCCGTCATTAGAGAGCGAAAATAAGTTTCAGCTGCGAAAAATTGAAGTTTTACTCAGTTCTTCGAGTCGACTTGACAATGTCATAGTATTGGGACTACTGACCCAGCTGACAGAAGGAAAGTTTTACTTAGAGGACCCAACAGGAAGTGTCCTTCTAGATATGTCACAGACAAGATATCACTCTGGCTTATTTACAGAGAGCAGCTTTGTTTTAGCTGAAGGCTATTATGATGATAAAGTTCTCAATGTCATGGGATTAGTTTTACCACCATCTGAAAGTAGAGATACTTCTTTGCCATATTTTGGTAGCTTGAACACTTTTGGAGGGAAGTCAAAGACATTGTTAAAAGCTTCTCAAAGTCTCCTTAAAATTGAACAAGATAATGAAGATGGTATGATCGTATTTCTTTCAGATGTTTGGTTTGACAATCTGAAAGTAATATCTAAGTTAAAAACCCTTTTCTCAGGCTACAATGATTTTCCACCTATTGCCATAGTATTTATTGGCGAATTTTTATCATGTCCTTATGGATATGAGCATAGTACTCAATTGAAAGCGGCTTTGACAAACTTGGGTGAAATAATTAGCCAATTTACAAAGCTGAAAGAATCGTGCAAGTTCATATTTGTGCCAGGTCGAGGAGATCCTGCAGCACCTAACATCTTACCTAGACCTCCAATACCAAATTCAATTACTGAGGATATCAGGAATACATTGAAGGACTCCGTTAATTTTACAACAAATCCTTGTAGAATACAGTACTGTACACAAGAATTTGTCATTATACGGCAAGATTTAGTGACAAAAATGTGCAGAAATTCAATACATTTTCCAGAAACGGGAGACATACCGGATCATTTGACCAAGACATTATTGAGTCAATGTACATTGTCTCCGCTGTCATTGGGAGTGCAACCAATCTATTGGAGGCATGCAGATGCTCTCAGTTTATATCCAATGCCAGACTTGGTAGTGGTTGCAGACAACTTCCAGCCCTATACTAGAAGCTACCAAAATTGCCAAGTTGTCAACCCAGGGTCATTTCCGCACACAGAGTTCTCATTCAAGGTTTATGTGCCATCATCAAGGACTGTAGAAGACTCACAAATACCAAATGAAGACGTTTGAACTTAATATGAAATAATTTTTGAGTGTATTAATTATTGAAACTATTTATCACTTTAGTAAGTTCAGATTTAATAAATTAGATTATTGTTACTTTCTATGAGTCGATTTTATTTTTCAACTTGTTCATAAAACCTATCCTCAGCCAATGAATGGTGTAATAGGAGAATATAGGTCAGGTTATGTTCACAACAAAAAAATATTATTCGTTCCCATTATATTTGGCACTTTGAGTATTTTCTGTATGTTTTCTCTAAATAAAAAAACAGTAGTAAGTTATCTATATAAAAAGAAAGTCGTATTAATAAGCATAAGATTGGGTTCAATATTTAGAACAGTAACAAAACAATAGTTCGAGATAGGCTCGTTAGATGTCGCTGTACATGTCTCTACATCACGCTAACGACTTAACGATGGAGTTAGTATAAGTATTTCAAGTTTTACACGATTCAGTACTCTGGTTTCTCTTCAAAACGTATAAATCTTTCGCCTTTTACTAAAGATTTCCGTGGAGAGGAACACTCAAATGAGTCTATAAATATTTTTTGATGCTCTGCTAACGCGGGGCTTATAAGATGATTAATATCGAGAGGTCAGTACTCAGTTGTACAAGTTAAACTCATTCTTACCTTGCTTGTAAGCAAAGTATGATCTTGTTGAATCCGTATCGTAATTCCGTACTTGATATGGTTTAGTGTGAGAGTTCCGCTATATAATTACATTGCAATGATATCCAGAATTTTTCAATGTTCATTATTATTGATAATGCATGCTTTTGTTTTGACTTTCAGAAGTGATATTTAAAGGATGTATGCAAGAGTGACACTGACACATTATTTTGCATAAAATGTATGCATTATTTGTGTAAATAACAAACATTCACGCACTCAACCCTACACATAAACCCGTCCATACTTATAAAGACTCAATAATCCTAAATACTCAATGCGCGTCCGTTGAACTACTAAAATGTAGGTGCCAAATACGTTTTGGAAAATACTTAGTCTTAAAACCTGTTGGCGTGAATACGTCTCACCTCTAGTATGCAATCTTTTTCTAATCGAACTGACGGTTACTTAGTACGTACGTTTGCATTCTCATGCATATTTTCTATTAGAGAAGAAAACGTTATTTTATAAAAGTTGTCTAGGACCAGGTGAATATGGACGAGTGTTCAAAATATCTGCCAATGGATGACTTGATCACTACTACTATTCGTCACAGGATATAAAAAACTACAAAGTTTAGTTTTTACTTTTACCGAATTTTAGATGCCATTTTATTCATTTCATATTATAGTTTGTAACAATTGCTCGTAAAGTAGTTTTTTAAAGAAATTCTTCGATAGATTTATTTTACAAATAAGTCATTCAGTTATAAGGCACATTAATATAGGTTATTTTACAGATGTCTTTCTCCTAGAAACTTTTTGTTGAAGTCATTTTGTGTGGTCAGCAATTTATATTAGAAACATTTTTACATATTAGGGAAGTCAAAAATATATGATATTAGATATTTTAAATAAATAAGAAGTGCAATATCGGATTATTTTATTTATTCATAAATTATATTTACATCGTTTATAATTATTTTGCATGAAAATTGTAAAACATAAGTATTAAAAATAAATGTTCTGTGATGTACTAAAAACATAAACATATATACAGTAACATTAATGGGTAAATGTATCAAAAAAATCTAGAATTGTCAAGTTATTTGGATATTCGGTAGAAGGAGGAAAGTCCATTCAATAACATTCCTCACCCTTCAGTACTTTGGTTGAGAACTTGGGAGAAAAATCAAAAATTTTTAGGTGATAAATAATTACATAATACCTTTTACAATTTAAAGTATTTTCTGAACCTGGCAACACTAGAACAGCAAAGTACACGCGGTGTTGCCGGCTCAAAAAATGTCTGTAACTAACATTTTGTGCAGGCAGTGTACACGAACTTCAAAAAAAAAATTATATTATACCATTACATAAGTTTTATAACCGGACAGTTACAAACAAAATTATTATTACCTAGCTAAGCTTTTGTTCTTAATTTTATTTGTGTAAGTACCAGCTACCTTCTAATGACTTAAATAATATAAGGCGACAGCTGGTCTCCAGAGCCTCACAAATTCATAAAGATATTGCCAGTTTTAAAAACACGCAACGGTATGCAGTGCGGCTTACCCGTTTCAAAACCTATACTCGTTCCAAAATCGATCTTGATTTCTTACTACACAAAAAGTCAAGTTTTTCTTGGAAAAATTCTAGATCGAATTTGCACCGAGTATAGTAAAGAACATTTTCTACAACAAACATTGTATTAAATTAATACCCTAAATAAGGCCACATCAAATACAATAATACCAGCATCTTTTACTCACAGGGAAGGATATATTAAAGCATCAATTCCAACTTTACTTCCTTGAGTGCACTTTTAAACCTAATGTATTCATAATCTTTCAGTATCTGGACTAGCCTATATTTCATTTATGCGTTCTTCTGAAGTTGTTTTAAGCCCTACATTTTGAAATGGGACAGCCGATGTTGTCAATATATACAACTGAACAAATAAAACAAGGAGGTTAATATGTCAAAAGTAGACTGTTTTGACGCGTTTGAATGTGAGATTAAAAATTATCAGGAATGAAACCTTTTGATATTGAATATTTTTATTTAATTTTTTACAAACTAAAAATGTTTGTCAGGTTTTGACATGAATTAACAGACATGGATCCAGGTCTGTGATATTATACACCAAACTTACCATCCGTATCAATATCCGTGAAAAACAGTGCCGGATTAAGTCAACGAAAGACCTGTAAATTCTGTCAAGAGGCCTTTGGTTTGTTTTAGGATCTTAAAGGTATTAAGGGCTTAAAACAAAATTTACTTATAAGATTTAAGGTAAAGAATAGAATTTCAGATTATCGGGTAGGACTGAATAGTCGAAGAGCCTCACCGCTTATGACATGCAGAATATTTTTATGTTTCTGTCAAATTTTTTTTCGATCTGACAAGCGTTGGAGCGCGAGGCCCCTCGCTCATTCGCGGGGCCCGAAGCATTTGCTACTATTGCGTTGGTAATCCGACACTGGTGAAAAATATTTATAAAAATTATCGTTATCTATATTTTTTATTTACAAATATCCCAGTACTATTTTTCAGAAATATATTTAGCTATAAATCGTAGAGAAATTGATCAGTAACAATAAAATTACACCTACCTACACTATAAATTAAGTACAATCAAAATAACTATTAAAAACTGTAGTGTTACTATTAAAAACTATTAAAAACTTTGTAGTAAATAAGAATAGTAACGCTTTTTGTAGACAGGGTTTAAGTAGAAGTTCGAACTTTAAACCTAAGAAAATTGGAGTAGGTAACTATCGAAATGTAAAAAATCACAGATAATCCTATTTCTATTACAATAATTAATAATAATCATAATAATTTATTTTACGTGAAAATTATAATAAAGTCAGATTCTCAATACAAATCTTATATTTTTTGGTTCTTGTAAATACATAAAATTCTGTTACATTTCGTATTAATAATACTCTGATGGATTGTATCGTAATACGTATCTATTACTAAATACAGCCTTTACGCTATTCCAGGTCCAGCTGAAGACGAATATATGTTAATAGATACGCTGTTCTGAACTAAATTGTGTCACAAGTTGAGCGTGTGACGGCTGAGGTTCCTCTCGCTCATTACTATACTATTTTTTGCCTCTCTCGCTCACTTCATCGAATGCGTTGCCAATTCATCATAACTTAGTAGACCGTTTCTTAGTACTAAGCGCCCTGTCTCGTAGTATATATATAAATCTTTAGGTACAACATATGTATTTCCCATCTTCAGAGTGTCTGAAGTCATCAACTTAAAGAAATATCCTGCTACGCTATTAACGCGTTAAGGCGTTAACATTGACATTTATATATTTAACCAACTGTTTAGTGGTCTATTTTAAATATAGTTAACTTACAAATTAATAGAAAAGCAACTTTCATACAGTACACAAATTAAGTTTGCCAAATTAACGTGTTGATTTCAACGCCTTATAACGCCTTTACTTTGGCGCTCATTTCGGCACAGCCGTTAAAATTAACGTAGCAGTATAATTAGAATATATATATATATATTACAAATTCGTGAAAAAAAGAAAAAAAAAAAAAGTTTATGGCGTGCTTTATAGAAAAAACAAATTGACGAATACTTACATATATAAGCTTGATAAAGACGAAAGACAGAGGTAGCGTAAAGGCGATAAATCAAGTTAAATATTAAAAGTAGTTTACAACCATGTTTATGCACCCATTAGTGAATTGTACGCGTTTCCTATCGGCGCTAAAGCCACCAAACATATCATGGCGACGACAAACAGCAGTATGATTGGAGCATACACTCCCAGCAGATGCTTTCTGAAGCCCGAGAACTGAAATAGAAAATTAATATTATCAATGTACATATATGTGTGAATTTGTAAGTTTATTTACTTGTACATCACAGACTGAAATGGTGAGAGATGGAGAACGCACGTCATTAGCAACTTTGTTCAAAATTCTCTTGAAATAGTTTTGCTACAAAAATTATATGGATCGGAACATGGTTGAGGAGTAAATGTGCTGTAACGTGCGTCGTGTATAGCTAGTACCTATATAAATAAACAATTAACTTAGTTATAATTTATATCGTAGACATCCTGCCAGTACGTCTTTTATCATCGGTACCACCAAAGGACTGGAATAAGTTGCCCACATAAGTTACCGTTTGATTATAACGTGAATCTCGCCATCTGCGTGTTGAAGAACTTCGTAGAAAAAAACCACTTTAATACACATTTTAAAGACTTTCTCATTAACTCCGCAGACAGCAATACAACATCAATAGGTGAGATTTAAAAATCATAATATGAAAGAGAACCAATACTCAAATAAGAAAACCATTGTGGAATTAATAAGCAATTAATAATAAAGTGTCACCGACCGACCTAAAAGAAAATGTGCAAAAGAATTATATGAAATAATTTCACTCATGCATTAAATTGAAAGTCAAATTAGTCATGTAGAAAGTAACATCAAAAGGATGGATGAAATGGTATAAAGACGCAAGTGATACTGTCGGTCTCAAGGACGAAGAAATTGTGTTAACTGTTAAAGTCAAGTAGTTCAAACGAGATATTAGCATATGAAAGGCTATTAAAAAGTGCATAATCAATTAATTAGTTATAACGTAGATTCAAACAAAGGTGTGGAACGAAAGAGTTGCATGATATAATTTAGACAGTAATGTCCAGGATTTTTATGTTTAAAGAAGAAAAGGAAGGGATAGCTGTTACGCGACCTCGCGTAGTAGAAAATAACGAATATCCAACCCAAAGAAAGTTTGTAAATCTTAAAGGAAACCAAATAAATCAAATAACAGAAGAAGAAGATGAGTTTAGGTACATCATTGCCAGAAGGTGAATAAGTGAAGGTGTTAAATTTGTTAAAGGTGAAAGGTGCAATTTAGAGAAAGTTAAAAAAATCATGCGGAATGTTAAAGTTTGCAGTATTGCGAAGATGGGGAAGGATAATCCTGACTATCCTCACCGGGGCATCCGTGCTCCTGTCGACAGCGGAGTGCTGACGAGGTTGCCCCAACATGTCCTTCATGGGGAACGAGTTGACTCGTCCGTTGCTGACGCGCCCCTCCGACACGCAAACCGTTAGCTGGAACCACGTCGTGTGGTTGACATGTTTATAAGGTGTGTAAGAAATGGGATAACAAATCATAGAAGATGTAGTAGAAAATAAAAGGGATGAAACGAAAAAAGTAAGGAGATTAGATCAGACAGTGTCTTCACGTTAACGCCCTCTAAGCTTCATGAGTCTTATGATGTTTTGTAATTAATTTATCCGTATCTAAAGAGTGCCAACGAACTCTGAGCTGATTATTGCAACAGTTCTATCTTTTAAACCGTAATAGTATGTATATTTTTATAAGAAAGCGATATTAGCAAAATATCTTATTTAGTATTTGCTTCCTGTATTGTGATTAGGGTAATACCATTTTATGTTGAAATTTAAAATTTAATGTAGTAATTTAATGTATATACAAATAAACTTACAGAAAGCACAACGTGCATGACAACATGGAATACGACAAAGGCAGCCAAAATGTAGACACTCCACGGCGGCAGGTCCGCCTTTTGCAGATATACAGCCAGGAATATTGTTGCAACTAGAACGAATAAAATATAACAAATTAGTAACATTCCTCTGTTCTTCAATAAGATAAACTAAACATTTTCCTAGAAAGGTGGGTGGGAACAAATGTAAAATTCATTGATCCTTCATACATTTTTCTTTTGGTCCTTCGAGGCTGATTTCAACAAACGTTTATAGCTCTTTATAGTTACTCTTTTTCAAGATCTAAAAACAAACATTTAATACTTACTTCCGAGAATATGGGCAGAGTTCCCTGCGAGCCAATGGAGCCAGTTGAAGATAGGCCTCTTACTGGTGCCAGGGTGTGGTCTGAAGTATGCACCTGGAAACAAAGGCGTATTTTAAGCTCGATCTATAGTCAATATCTATGTGCGTAGGTTCACAATTGTTGGTTTTCCACAAAACAGGGAGTCCTAGTGTAACACAAACGGTCTTTCATGTAAGTAATTAACTATGTATGTAAAATAAATAAATAAAAAGTCTTATTTGTTTTATTGATAGGAGATTTTGTTTACAACTGAGTTTTTTAATCCCGAATAGTTAGTACTGCTAGAAAGTAACTGTTTAATATGCTTACTAATACATTCAACAATATTTTGCCATTAATCCCAATTATTAACTCTCAAAATGAATATCCAATTCACATCCTTTTGTTAAATAAATTTATTGCACTAATAATCGCCTTTCTGTACCTGAAATTCGCCTCACTCTATAATTACTTCACTGTCACTCACACTCTTCTACTTACCAATAGGTTGTATAAAGCAGAGGATAACAGTGACGATGCCGGTGATGGCGTGAGGGTTGTCTCCGGTGGTGGACCAGCCGCCAACCTCGATCAGGATCAGGATGAAGCCGCCCATCGTCAGCAGCCATGTTACTACCATCAGGATTCTGTGGTACTGCAAGTAAGAGATAGTCATGTTTAGACAAAAGTGATTTTTTAAACGACCTTTTTGCTTAGAATAGCCATTCTGATTTTAAAAGAGGGGTTGTTGGTTCCATTACGACAAGTAAGTTTAAGACCTTCGGTTGACCTAAAAACTTCCTATTCTTATGATCATTAACACATCATCAATTAGCACTGGATAAGAATGATGGAGTAAGCTCTAGGCCTCTCTAGGGATGAGCAGATTCAAGAACTTTAAAAGACCAGTGGATCTCTATTTTAATTAGGTTTAATATAAATTTTAAAATAATACTTACAGCAAACCAGATATCCTTGCCACCAAGTTGTTTGCCAACCCATGTTTGTTTGAAATACCTGAAAACCGATTAAAAGTTAAATTTCATTACTATTCCTTTCAATGCAAGGGACTCTTTTTTAGCTCCCACATACGTATTAAAAGGAATATATAAATCCTAAATTTTGATTAAAACACAAAGGTCTTCTTTAAGAAGACTTAAGTAATTTCTATATTATACGAGTACTTTGGTTATATTTGTAGGCGCAGATAGGGCAAAGGGCAAAAGGCATAACAAGTATGGTAAATTAATCAGAAATATAGGCAGCTGTTTAAAAGATATTCAAGATATCCTAAAAACCACGCCAATTCTCGTAAAAAAAGTGGCAATTACCTGGCGAGTAATATTCCAAGAGAAGCAGTTCCCAGCCACGCGGCTATCATAAAGGACCCGTGTAACTTTAGCAGGAGTTTCGAGGCCGCTGCTGGAGCGCCCACTGAGGACAGGGCCTGTGGTACTCCGGTCGCCTCGTATGCCAGGTTATGAAACCCTACGCGGTCGGGATCTGAAAAGTGGAAGATAGTCTCAATTAATAATGGATACTGAAGATATGTTGTTAATAGTTACCGATATAAAGTATGGGTCAGGGAAATTTCTAAATTTAAGAATTAATTTACACTTCGAATTTAATTTTTCAATTTACGCTCCTTTTATGTTATATTCGTATCCGGGAGATTTAGTTACTCTGTTCAAATTGTAAAATTGCTCTCAATACACATAACTGCCAGGTATTTTGAACCTTAGGTATTTGATACAGGATTTTTAACCCATCTTGAATTATTTACATTTTACTATTTTACAGACACTAGATTTTTATTTTGTACGTCAATATTTCGATTCATATCCCAGCGTTTTACAAAAGCAAAGTCAGCAGACTAAATGTTACCTATAAATCACCAAAGTATACTAACCTTTCATGGAATCACCAGAAACGACCATCAAATTGAATCTTTTTGCGGCTAAATCGAATGTTTGTCCCATGACCACTGAAACTGTATCACGTCTAAACTTGCAGTAAAGCTTCCCATCGATGTTTGAAGATTCCAGAAGTTGGACGATTTCCTGAGGCGAATCAGACCTACGCACGTATGGTTCAGATTTCGGATAAGTCCAGGACGTGAACAAATTTATCCTTCCATTGTCGTTCCTGACGCATTCCATTGCGCTATCATCTCCCATTTTATTATCTTTGCTCAAAGCTGCTGCAACGTATTTAGGGTTATCTGTTCCTTGGATTTCGAAAGTGTATACGTCACCAGAAACAAATATAGCTACGACAGCTTTGCAGTTTCCAGCTTGGACGCAGTTTTGTGGAACACCAAAGCAGAGTTTTGTGTCTGAGCATCCTTGATAAATAACGTCCATGGGAGCTGGTGTGGTTTTTGGCTGAAAATTTCAATTTGTAAGATTAGAAGAATAGATTATCCAATACTAGGTTCTCGTTTTAGTAAGACTTTAACCAAGTTACATAGGTACATATCATTAGTGCTAATAATCTGTTAATGATTTGTTGATACACTATTTTGATGGCATTGACCATTTATTGTCATAATAATGTTAGTTTACAGACGATTTTATACCAGGCCAAGGACAAAAGGACAGGTTTCACGCATCACGGACTTTGAAGTGAGAGGTTTTCCTCAGGATGTTTTCGCTCAGGTAAGTGGTACCTATAAGTTTGCGCAAGACTTCTTCTCTTGGTCGCATATTAAAAAAATAATCAAGGATTTCTTATCGAGCCATTATAGCTTAGTCTTGGAAGTTGTAGTTGAAAATGTCGATAGGCTTACCTTATTTTCCATGATAACTGGAGGTCCTTGTGTAGTTCTGTGAGCGGGTGACACTGAAGCAGAAGTTGTTATAACCGTGTCTGGAGACACCACTTCTACTATGGTAGACTCCACGTTCTTCCAGAACGTTGCATAACCTTGGGCTACTGTGGCTCTGGAAACATACTCGTATGTAGTTCATTTAATAAGGAATAGTAGTCAAAATTCAACCATATTTCCAATCAACGTAGAATGATCATTCTCCTAATTATTTAAAATATATCGAATCATTTATGTAACTACATATTAATATAGGTGTTAGTTTTTTCAACCATACATCATTTCCGCCTATTATTCATACCATTCGCAAGTCGTGGAATACCCTGCTGACCAATAGATAGGTTTTGGCATCAGGCATCTAGTTTTGGGATTTGCTAGGAGGCGTTTTATCAGCCATATTAGGTACAAGCGACTACAAAAATGAACTTAAATGTTTTAAACTTTATTTTGGCCGCAGGATCAGAGAACCACTACTGAATAATGCAAATCCTCCGTTTCCCTTTCGATCGAAAACCTGAGATACTTAATTTTTACTGATGTGCTAATGCAAAAAACAAGTCACCCTGGCAATTGTAAATACTTACTACTCGTATCAGGTGGCTCTTATAATTTTACGGTACAAATTTGCATTCCACGTATCATAGACTTACTTGAAAGCAATTCCACCTAAGAAGTCGTTTGGTGCTCGCCATTGGAAGGTCTGAGGCGGCTTCTCTTTAGGCGAGGTGTGGGTGACAGTGTCATTTTCTCCACGACAATTAATTATCTTCGTGTAATCTGGATCAGGTGTCGTCACAAACTTGCCCACTATCGTATCTGGTTTCTGGAATCAGGTAAATTAATCTTAAAGCCATATAACGATAAGAGATCTTACTGATTGTTCTTACTGGCTTTACGGGTGTATTGGCTTTTATGTAAATTAATTATTAATGCTTAATCAGTTGTGGCAGGATTGGCCTCAAGCCATTTAGTGAAAAGCCATTGCTGATTCTCCTCCTGATTGAGGTGCCCAAGTCCACCACGCTACTCCAGGTGGAATGACGAATTAGTATAGGGGTTAATGGCCAACTCAAGTATGTCGAGTAATTTTTTATGTAAGTTTACCTATATGTTGCTTCTAAGGTAGGTCTTTCACAAGGCTATAAACTGGCGTTTCACGATAAAAACTGAAGACAAACTTGGCGTGCATCGAAAAACGGAACGGAAATTATTGCCAGTAGCAGTCACTCATCTTCCTAATATGTTGATAACTTACTTGTACTTCTCGAGCTTGCAAGATGAAGCCACCAATAGGAACAGGCGCACCGAACGGACTCCCGATGGTGACATTGATGATGTCACCCTGCCTCACTTGCGATGCAGATGTGGCAAGCATGTATGGCGGGGGTGATGATTGAGGCTGAATACCGCTGTGTCGTGGCGTCTGGTCTATACATGCCTAGAATAGGAAAGTGTTTGACGTTAATGGTTTGGGCAATCCTCGTGGTATCATGGTCTCTAAAATTTGCTTGTAAAACAAAAACAATTTGCTGATCATTTTAACTGCAGGCGATTGATTAAGAACTATTTATTATACCGCTGTGAATGGCCCGGTTTCTTTTTTTTACATTATAAAAGTTAATGCTTGTCATCGATCCCACCTGATGGAAAGTGGTGATGATGTCTAAGATGTTGGACACACTATCTTAGTAATTGCCTATTCACTCTTCTTTTTATCTTTAGTAAGTGATGGTGTCTGCTTCTGACGTATCTACAGAAGATTCATCACTTGAATCGTTAGCTGGCTTCAACCCATTAGTGACCTACTACTGAGCACGGGTTTTCCCTCATGATTCAGGAGATCTAGAGCATATGCTTTATCATGCTCCAATGCGGATTTGTGGACGTATTAATGGTTATACGAAAAGTCGGAAGATTTTATACCTTTCAGAGGCCTCCGACGTGACTCAATTGCTATCTGATGATAACTACCGGGACCGATGGCTTAGTGCCTTTCACGGAAGCGCTTCTATTCTTTGCCACTACT
This sequence comes from Asbolis capucinus, assembly GCA_018249125.1. Classification (NCBI taxonomy): domain Eukaryota; kingdom Metazoa; phylum Arthropoda; class Insecta; order Lepidoptera; family Hesperiidae; genus Asbolis; species Asbolis capucinus. The sequence goes on from DWJZ01001956.1 coordinate 15,292, forward strand.
CCCTCATCCTGTTTGTTAGTAGAAGCAGTTAGCGCGCCCGCTGTTGCTAAATAATGTCGAAATAAGCCGCCGGGTTATGGAACGCTTAATCACTTGAATATTAATGAACTTATTTTAAGTTACACAATAAATCACATGATTTATTTAGTTTATCCAAAGCATTTCAATTTAAAATACACCTGACGTCATCACTCTAATCGTGACAAGTGAGTGCCATAAAGACCTTAGAGGACTATGAAGTGGACCCAGTATAAATTGCATCGTAATGCTTAGATATTAAAGTTCAAAATGCGATAATTGGTTTTACTTCGTCCTTAGAATTCAAGTTACTAGACCTTACATAAACTTGTTCAAGTTATTTGTACTTACTCCAGCCGGAGCCCCCGATCCATATTGTTGTGAAGGCTTAACCATGAGAAGTACTGATAATACTAATAGCGTCATCATTCTTTTCCGCGGCAACATTTTTTGATCTGAAAAGAAAAAGAGAATATTCATCTCCCATCTTCTTTTTTATGAAATTTATCTTTTTGCGCCCTTGGGCTGTACGCAATCGAATCTTAGAAGTATAATTCCACCCACTAATTATTGTATCTGCGTGAAACTTGGCATTTACTTGTAAATCTAATGACAATACAATAATATGATACCACCGAGCTGATCTGGTGGTGGAACTGGAAGGTGGATCGGGAACCTTGGGACCCTACTAGTAAAACCGTCGTGTTTGGGTTTAGCAGATTTGTCTTAATAAATCCTCTTTATATCAACTGGAGCATGTTTTATTGTGTTTTGTTTAACATTATAATCTCTAATTACATTCGATTAACGGTTCTTTTGGCATTTCTTCTCCTCGTTATTTTTCTGAAACGACGCTAGATTGAAAATATATAATATTCAATGTGTATTTAATATGAAATTAAAGTTCTGCGTTTGAGTTATTGAGCTGTTAAGTTTTCGCCTCAATTGTCAGTTACTAAATTATCATTGGCTTCAACCCTTTATGGTCCACTGCAGAGCAAGAAGCTCTCTTCATACTGAGGAGGTCTACAGCAAACTCCACCACTTTGCTCCAATTGTGATTAGTGAAGAATATAGGGACAATCCAACAATACCAAAAAAATTGCATGAGAAGTCTTTTTGGGCAATATATTGAGCTAATATTCTCCTGTAATACTTGTCCTGTCTAGCCAAGGCTACCTTATTCCACCTGACAATACAATTACGTGTTACAAAACAAAGGCAGTGGTGTGAATGAATAATGCATTTAACTGGTCGCGGATAATACGTATAAGGAAATTAGATTGAAGCAAGAGAAGGGATAGGTACATATAGATAAAATCTGTACCTGGCCACTTCGACCTGGTAAAAAATGTATACCGGAACTTATCTTTACTCCTAATTTTGAATTATTTATTTGTATTAGTTCATAATTCCAATCCAGGATCACCATCTAAGGGTTAGGGTAATGTGTGTATTTGGTGTCTCACACCCTCACATCACAGTTACATGCCATCTGAGTCCCGTGGCCAATTGGGGATGGGGCCCCAAAATATTATTATACTTAAATTAAGAAGTTCAAAGATAGATTTTAACTTCTTTCTTAAATCGGTCGTATTATAAGGAACCCCTGTAAAATATTAAATTTCAAGGTTCAATATTTTGGGTTGAGCGTTTTTTTTGTGCTTAGTTTGGGGCCGTATGGAGTGTGTGAGTTGCCCTGAGATATTTCAGAGTAATTAGTAGCAGTAACGTATTTATTAAGTATTACTACTTAATGGAGATGTGTTCTACATGAAACATGTACTTAATGGAGATGTGTTCTACATGGAGAGTTCTACATGAAACCATTTTTGGAACAGTTTGTTCGCTGTCGGCTCGCTTCAATGTTACCAACTCTCAAAAATATTTATCCATAAAGTTAAAGTTAAACCTCTCTAAAGTTTCCTCAAACTAAATCCTCTTAAAAATCGCTAAGTCCGAAGTCGCTAAATTAACAAAATAACTCTAGAAATACAAAATATAAAACCCTCAAATTCCATCCTACTTATCCACTCCCTAAATTTAGGGAGGAAAGCTTCAAAGTAGGAACACTCACTGATTGACATTATTCTAGTATTTTTTCTTTTCCGCCAGTACCTTTTGCGCGCGGAAAATCATTCCCTTTTTTAGGCCGGACGAATATAGAGGGCGCTGTGTGATATCGACCATCATGAAGTATATCCAGATGTTGCTTCAGAGTAACAGGGAAGAATGTTATTAACTATTCTGACGTAATAGGTATCATACAGCGACCTGTTTCCTGGTCATTATCATAGACATTACCATAATATTTTGTCTATATTACTACAATGCAATTTTTTTATAATTATTATTGTACCTACTTATTAAGTGCGTGGCACTTAAAATCGTTATAAATGGAAGTTTAACCGACTTTTACTTTTGTAACGTAAGTGCTAAATAATTGGCTTGTAAAAATATAATGATATTATTGTCTGTCAGTTCTACCGATAACGTAAACCCAATTTTATTATTACAGTCTATAATTTTATTATTACAGACTATAATTTTATTTTTACAGACTATAATTTTATTTTTACAGACTATTATTTTATTATTACAGACTATTATTTTATTTTTTACAATAATTTAATATCTTTTCAGATGTTATGGAAGACTAGCTGCACCGGGCTTAACGCTTCGTCTCGTCCTTCGTATGGCGGAGCGCGAAGGATTGGACAAATTGACAGCGTCTGTGTTTTTGCTGAAGTATAATGTAGGCGTCTTCAAGACGTGAGTAAATAGGCTTCTTCTAAGTTAATGTGCTTTACCATCTAAGACTACATCGCCACTTACTATCAGGTGGGATTGAAGTCAATCATTAACTTACAATATGTAAATTAAAAAAAACCCGGCGTTGCTCGTCTACCATGTGTCCGACAGGTATAATTTTGGTACTAAAACTTTTTCCAGAAAATTCTGAATAAAGTCGCTAAACACATCAGTGCTCTATCTCCTACCATTTCAGAGTCTATAAAGGACAAACACACAAACATTGATGTTTATATATCAGAAAATTTTAAAACCCTAATTCAACAGGTAAGAAATTAAGAACAACATTATTTAAAGTCAGTTAAATACGCATTATTTTAGATAGCTCAAAAACGAATCGTAAGCTCAAATGACAAGTACCTATGAAATTAAAAGAATCTTCAAAATTGGAACACAGTTATCAATTATGCAATAACAAACAAAGAATATAGATACAAACTAATAGGGAACCTCCACGCTTTTTGAAGTCGCTTAAAAACTTCAAAATTGATTTTAAGCCATGCTCCATGCAACTGGGTCGAAATATCGGCGGAAAAAACATATATCGTAAGTACCCGTAACATAGCATAATGTTAAAAATTGAGTCCAAACGTTTACAATTCGCTACAACCTTTGTTGGTTAGCCTTAAGTCACACTTCATCGACATTTCATGGCCGATGAAGGTCTTATGCGGTACAAGGTTTGTTAACACGTTTATAGCAGTTTGAGGTTGAAAATGCCTCAAGACTTTACCGCTCTAAAAATTATTTTTTCAATCATTCTACGCAAAACGCATTCTGCGAAAGGAAACTGCTATAAATCTATTCTAGAAATCTAATCTATTCTATAAGGAGCATAAATCATGCGTTTTCTTAGATCTTAAACCTTGTGTCTATAAGATTAAAGCTTCTGACATGGCTTCGTTTTCAAAGGATATCACGAAACGAAAGTGCAGCATTATCATGCTTGTTGTAAATACATGTTACTTTCTTCTGCGTAAAGTTATAGAATATTTATCAAAGCAATGTATACTGAGGCAAATAAAATCTAAATAGGACCTTTCTCTAATACGAACTGTTGACTAACGTTGGGTCGATTCGACCTCAAAACGTGTTAACGTTGTCAATACTATGTGAATTGGATCATAGCACACTAATAGCTGTATACTTTGTATTTATTCACGCCTATGCAACGATAGTCTGCAAGATCAGTGGCAAAAAATCCACAAGGCCTTCCGTGCTTGAGGGCCCGTGAGGGCACGTAAAGCCATCGATTCCGATTGTTATTGTTCAATAACACCATGATTGCGATATAAAGTTATTTACATATACATTTATAATGTAGGAGATACCATAGGTCATGTATAACTCATCATTTATTGCAACCCATAACAGTTCTGATCTTCTCTTCCACTCCAAGGGTGACACCATAGTCTACCACACTTGACAAATGCGTATTGGCTCTTAGAATGTCACACATCTCACTTTATGGGGAACTATCAAGATTGCAGGTTTCTTTTGATTGAACCTTCGCCGAAGCAAGTGATACTTGAAATACGTACATAATTTTGGAAAAAATGCCGCCTTAGGATTTCAACCCAGGAATCTTTCGAGATACCAATTTTCAAACTTTTAAGCTTTCACTACTTATATAGATGAAAATGCAAATAGTCTTGTACCAGTGACTTGTATGCGGAGTCTTAGTACAATGTGGATATATTAATACTTATTTCATCATACCAGTTTTACTTCCTGTCTGCAGTGTCGTGTGCAATAAATTGTAGTAATTAAAGGTGTACGCACAATATGCCACCTAGACTAACTAAATAATCATAAGTTCAGTAGTCTACTTTACGTCAATCTTTTAATTTAATATTTTTTGTCTATGTATTTATTTTAATTGTATATTAAAATTATTTACATATATATATATATATTTATGAACATAAACATATAAATATTTATGAATATATTTATGAACATAAGTGTTAGAAGTAGGTATTAATTCATACAAATTTATTGCTATTTAATTTTCTTTTTGAATGTACGCCTACCTTTCATTTTTCTCCATAACACCGGGTTAGCTGGTAGAAAATGACATTAGCCATTAGTCTCGCCCTTTTTGTAACTTTGGTTAAGAGATTCATAGAATTAAGTTTTATAAATAAATAAATTACATTTCATTTTATAAAACTTATTATTGATATTTTGGGAAAGGGTTGCATGTACTCGAGCGTACAATTTGAAATGTAGGGTGGATCGGATTGGTCGTCGAGAAGCACAGGTAAACAATTTATATAATCATAAATTAAAGACAATTCAAAATAGTAAACAATGAATTACAAGAATGCGTTTTGAGGCTTAAAATATCAATCCTAAACTTCGGCAGAGTACGACGTTGTACGAAGCAACAGAAGTAAGTAATTTTGTAATTTGTATGTGGAGCTCATCATAACTAATTTTACAAGAAATTTATTAACGAACACGTTTTATCAAGAAAGAAAGAACAAGAAATAAATTAACGAATATGGTACAGAATTGTTTGTAATTTTACCTTTCCTTAGCAGTTTTTGTTTTTTTTTTAATTCGCATTGGAGCTGCGTCCGAATGGGTATTATGTGCCAATACCCTAGCAGTAGTTCCGGCTCTGTGGAGCGGTATTAAGCAGTTTTCAATGTCAAGTTCTTGGGAATGTTCGCTTAAAATGGATATTGCATGAACTCATTAATATCTTGTCTCACGTGATTGATTAGTCAGAGAATGGCGGCTTAAGGACAGTCTTAAGAATATATTTATTATATATGTTTCGTAGTAACAGCCAAGCAAATGTCATATTCATGTTTATAAAAGAAATCTTTATAGTTATATATGTATTCTTATTTACGAGGGCCAAACTGAAAGTTTTTAGAACTGGCCACTTATAAACATTATATTAAAAAAAATAGTTTAAATTT